>JAQFXL010000911.1:0-15339 GCA_034693445.1 Edwardzetes edwardsi | reverse complement strand
CTTTAATAAATTACTTTCCAAATAATATACAGCTCTGGATCTCTTACACACTCAACAAATCTATCGATTCTCTCTCTTCTCTCCCTTTCAGACAAACACAGAGTGTGTGATATATTCTGAGCGATGAATGTATTTTGGTTACTTTTTATCAGAATATTAAATTTAAAAGTAAGAGAGAGAGAGAGAGAGAGAGAGAGAGAGAGAGAGAGAGAGAGAGAGAGAGAGAGAGCAATTCAGTGAAATGATATACAGGTTGTTCTGGACCCAAACCACACATGGCTTTCGGTGGAGTTCTTCAATTATTAACCCCTTCAGTTTTTTATTTTGATAGAAATAGCAATAAATTTTTGACTTATGTATTGAAATCTCGTTAAATGAAACCATTTTCTAATTGTTATAATTCTGAAAAAACACTCTTCAATATAAAAACATCTTTTGACTTTAAAACCTTAAATGGGAATTTTACTCCCAAAGTGGTGAAAAATTGTCAATTATAACCAACCCCTAATAAATTGACCACTGATCTTTTTTGAATTTTATTGTATATGAATAAAAGTATATCAAATAAACTGCCCTGTTATAATTAATCACATAATATGTGACATCATGTCATAAAATTTGAAGCAAAACTTATGTAAACAAACAAATATTTGTTAAAATGAGATCTTTCTAAATGAAAGAAATTTGAATAAATACCAGTGATAAAGGTCGAAGGTTATTGATTTTTTATAAAATGATATATATATTTCGTAATTATTCTACAAAATATCATTATTAAGTTTTTAATTTTCCCATTAATAAGGAGTTAAAAATGGCTGGGAGTATTACTCCCAACCAGTGGTTCTCGTATAATTTTTTTTGTCGTTTTAGGGTTTAAACGTTTTCAAAATTGCACCAAGGTACACGGGAGGTCAAGTAAATAGGTTTGGTAGGTATCTCCGGAACTACTGGTGATAATTGAATGAAATTTATGAAAATATGATTCGAAACAAAGTTTTAACAATACTTTGAACTTTCAACTCTTCAAATTTTTTGCCCGTTAACATACTTTTAAAAACTAGTGTATTCTGGATATTTATTTGATAAATAGAAAACATGAGTTTGGTTGTGATCAGAGCACAGGTATGTGTTTGAAGGCATAAAACACAAAACTATAGCTGAAAATCGTTTCAAGTGAATAGGTTTTGTAGCGTTAGACCACAATTTATACGGAAAACTCAAGACTTTCAATGTCTTTTTGATGGGGTTTTGGTTTGAGGTTATTTTTGTGTGAATGGGTTAAAGTAGAGAGCTCAAACCTTTTGTCATCGATCTATCATGAGCTAGCAAAATAGTCATTATCAGGGATTGAAAAAAACGGACAAGGGAACTAAAACTACATTATACTTTATGGATAAAATTCTAGATAAGATTAAAATTAGGCGATTTTCAAACCAGCAGATTCATAATAGCTGTGACGTAAATGTAAATAAAAAGTTCCTAGTTTTTTACATTTGAAAACTCCTTATCAAACTAATTATTAATAAAACAATTGATTGAAGTTTAATAAAGTTATTAATAAAAATATAATTAATTGAAACAAACAAGGTAATTTACCAAAAAACTAAACAACATATTAACCAAGCTGAAATAATTATATAGTTATGAATTCTAAAATACGATCAAAACAAAATTTTTTGATCAAATTGAGAAAAGTTAAGCATTTGTCTAGATTAAAAATTGATAGCCTAAATGCCTGTCTGAGAGTGAAATGTTCCAGTCACTTTAAATTTAATTGTAATAAACTTGTAAATAACAATAACCATTGATGTAAATATAATTTCTTCATTACTTAATTTCTTAATAAAATAGAATTTCAATGGTTTTGTTTCCTTCACATCTTAACTCGTTATGTTATATTTGAAATTGTTTTTGTACATGGTCATTGAGCTCATTGAAAACGTCCACCTAGCTAGCACTTAGTGCTAGCAAATTCAATCACTGGTCAAATTATACTGAAATTGATTTGAAAATGTAACGATCAAGCCAAAGATTTTGAAAAATTTACTAGATTGATTGATACATTGAAATCCTACTGAAATCTATTCAATTTTTCCAAACTTTCATTGAATTGAATGAAAGTGACAGCAAAACTGAATCATTGACTATTTGACCGAATCATCAGGGTAGCCTTTTTAATTGAGGACACCCCCTATCAAAATTAAACTTCATTTTCATCATTTTTCACACAAAAATAACCCCAAACCAAATTACATTGAAAAAGCCTTGAGTTTTCCATGTAAATTGTGATCTCGCGCTACCAAACCTATTTACCTTGACCATCGTCTTGGCTTTCATAATCGACAATTAAAAATCATAGAGATATCTTGCATAGACAGAAAATTTTAACCTTTACATGAAAAACTAAACTTGTACTAAAAATATGTAATATTGGACCTTTCACAATTCATAAACTCAAAATAAAGAGAATTAAAAGAGGTTATCAGACAAAACCAGGGAAACTGTTCGGCTCCAAGGGAGCCTAGCTGGGGTAATTTTCTATTTCAGGTAAGAAAGGGGGGTTTCCGAAACTGGAACGTTGATTTCACCTAGAATGAAATTGGTTAAACAGTTCCAGGCAATCCTTCCTAGACCCCTCCTTGTTGCTAATCAGTCTCGACATCCCTGTTATTAATATAATTATAATACTTTAAAATATAAATGCGTTAAATATTTGAAAAGATAAAGATTAATATGACTTATATTTCGAGTAATTTTACATATAATAAATGTGACTCACTTTTGGTGATGGATCCAAATGAAAAAGGTTGGAGTCTGGTGTCTGTCGAGTTGGAGTCAATACTCAATGAGGTTTACATCGATAGCGAAGACGTCACAAACAAAAAGAAGAAGAAATATGTTTTCCCTTTTAATAAGTGAATCGATATTTTAAGCAATGTTTTGAAATTTCACTCAAATTTTACTATTTTATTAAAATAAATTTTGTAAAATGTTCAAGTCCATCTGAAGCAAGAGTCTTAGCTTAAACTGAATCTATGTTCTTTGCCATCTCTTTTACAATCCTTTGTTGAAGTCTTTCATCTGATTTTAATCGTGGAGACCGTCCTCTCAAATATATAAAACTTGTAATAAAAATAGTGATTGTCGTCAATAAAAGAGACGATTTGGTCAGCAGTGGGTTGGGATGAGTATGGGTTCGATGGGTTGGAAGCCTTTTGGTATAGAGTTATTCAACATCAGAGACAATGACATTCGAGACGTAACAGACAGTCATCAAAGTCTGTCGCAAATGGCGTTCCATTATAGGAGCGATTCAGAAGTAAATCTGATTTCAGACAAAACTCGACGATATTCTTAACTAAGGCTTCCATTGCTATCTGTGACTCATCGATGGCTTAAATATGAATATCATCGAGTTTTGCCTGAAATCAGATTTACTTCTGAATCGCTCCTATAATGGAACGCCATTTGCGACAGACTTTGATGACTGTCTGTTACGTCTCGAATGTCATTGTCTCTGATGTTGAATAACTCCACTGATATTCAGTTACTTTTCAGATTAAAGATATATCCCTCAGAATATATCAACATTTTCAAGTGATTTTGAGATGATCTAGCGCTTCGATGTCATATGAAATGTTCTTCATTGTTTAAGCAACTAAACTATGGTCTACAACCTCGTACATAATTCGTTGCGTAACTATAAACCATCTTATTGATTTGCAAATGAAATTTCAAAATGATTGTTAATGAGTACAAAATGGGTATTGATTTTTATGAAAATTTCTTTTCTTTCCACCATTTTTTGACTCCAGTTTTTAAAGGGTTTCATCAAAAATCTTGAAAACTTATATACTGTGCCTACGATAGTTGTACCTCAGACAGCATCAAGTGTATACAGTGGAGTGCCATTAGAACGAAGACGATTGTTTTGAAGAATCTGTTCGTTATGAAGGACCTCGTATTGAAAATAAAAGGTTTATTATTTAAATGACATTATATTTAGATTTTACATAAAATACTGCTATTTATTGTAAATATTCAGTTATTTTCCACTTTTTAATAGATTTGAGTCAATTTTGAGTTAATTTTCTCTGAATTTTGTTTTACAGTTTTGTGAAATTTATTGTTGATTATAAGGGAGTAGTTTTACTACAGTTTTCTATTAGAGTGGTCTAAACATAGCACTCATTATAGAGGAAACAAATGTTGACTATAAGGGACTACTTTTAACATTAATGTCTATTGAAGTGGATTTGGAATCTAGAAGTTGTTCGTTATAATGGCATTCGACTGTACTTGTTTTACCAATCATTATTACAATGCACCAAACGACTCTATAATTCACCTATTTTTGATTTTATTAACCAAAGGTGTGGAGTATGTGGAATATTTGATTGAACCCCAAACACCCGCCTCCCCCCGATTTTCAAAAAATTTGAAATTTTCAACAATGGTTTCACGAAAATTTGAAATTTTTTTAATATTTTGAAAATGAAATGTGTTTTGAAGTACCATAAAGTACACTCCACTGCCCTTATAATCAAGACGATTGTTCTTGAGAATCTGTTGATTATAGAGGAATGTTGATTATAACAACAGTGTATTGAAAAGGTATTCAAATGAAAGGTTTATTATTCAAATGACATTATATTTAGAATTTACGTCAAATACTGCTATTTATCGCAAATAATCAGTTATTTTCGAGTTTTTGAGAGATTTGAGTGAATTTTGAGACAAATTTATTATTTATAACGGAGATGTTTTGGTACAGTTTTCTATTAGAGTGGTCTAAGTATAGCGTTGATTATAGAGGATTGTTGATTTTAAAGGAGAAACAAATTTTGATTATAAGCGACTATTTTCAACATTAATGTCTATTGAAGTCCATTTGGAATCTAGAAGTTGTTGATTATAGAGGAAAGTTGATTGTATAGGGTGTTGATTATAACGGCATTCGAGTGTAGCATAAAGTACCAAGATTTCCATTTTTATTGGAAAAGTATTTGAAATTTTTTATATTTTCCCATTGATAGAAGTTTTCGAACTTTCCAGTTGTAAATTAAGAATAGCAGTCAAAATAAAAGGATTTGACAAAGTTTATAATATAAACTCAAAGAAGTAAAGGCAAATAGGTATCATCACTCGATGAGCTATTGAAAAGGTTAGGTTAGGTTAGGTTAGGTAATGTAAAGCTGTTCATATGAAGAATATCAGAATAAAAGATAAAGGGCTAATTAACATTTTTGCTACTCAATTGATTCGTTAAGTTTTGATCTTTTTATATATCATAAGTATATTGTGATATAAAGAAGTTAACGGAGTTTTATTAGATTGACTTCAATCCTTGTTTCTTTATCAATTCTTATTTTATTACATATTCGTTGAAATTAGTCTTGGTGATTGAGTTGTTGAGTTGTGATGTATTTTCGAGTTGAATACTTGATAGTTTGATTGAATTGATATTACCTAGGCACAAACTCAAAAAATCGAACTAAATAAAGGGCTTTATTTCGGAGACATCATGTTTTCTGTCAAAATTCGGTTTTAATTCAATTATTTTCAGGTTATTTAACATAAATATAATTCTTTAAATTAAATGATTATTTATTTCACAAAACAACCAAAAGAATGTTATTTAGAAGATTCTATAATTAATTAATTTCTGCTTGGCTCAATTGAATTTTTAGCCAATCGATTAGTTATTCAATTCGAACAATTCTTGTTAAAATAGAGCTCAATTGAATGAATTGCATTCTTCAGCAAACCTTTGAACTTAGAGGACTTGACAACAGATGGTTGCAGTGCTTTAGATTTACTTTTGGAATATTGGAAGAAAATTAAGAATGATCTTACACAATTGTTTTAAATCGAAACAACATTTATATCTATCGAAAATAGGCCATTAATTACATCCAAATTCAAAATAAATTTCTTACGAATAGCAACAAAATTATTTATTTGACCAAAGATTCACTCTTTAAGTGATTTTATTTTTTTAGAACTGGAAGACAAAAGGATGAGTCGAGATGTGAATCAGTAGTTCCTATTCGTATACATATTGTTGTCCGACTATCTAATCAATTCGGATAACCATTTGTATACGTAAAAGGAATTCACTGAAATTCTTCGCAAAACACAGAAGTATGGATTGAAAAATGAGAAACAGGATTGGGATGAGTCGTGCGATGGACTGCTGTTGTGAGCGGTGAACAGACTTTGCAATGAAAGCTCTTTCGTTCACTTTTCTGATTCGGTCACTATTTTTTAATGGCATTTTGCGAACACCTTTTTAAATAATATATGAGCCCTCAGTCCTCTCTCTCCCCTTAGACTGATCAGGCTTTACGGGTGTGTCGTTTGCAGTGCTATAAAAATACCAAATTGTGTTATAATAGCGAATATGAATAACGGCTTAAATTTAAAATTGCTTTCGAACTGCAGTAGAATTTTAATAATAAATATTTCAAAATATTTAAATTTTTCATCAAAATTATTGTCTGACAAATAAACTTAAAATTTGATCTCATTTTCAATAGACTATAAATTTCAAAACAGAATTTATTTTTCAAATATCATATCATTATTGTTAACAAAGAATTTAATTTTGTCGACATTTGAATCCAAAACGAGTTTTCACTTTCTTCTCAATATTTCGACCGAATGTCTGATCAGTTATTTTATGAAACCATTCGGAGCGTCGGTATGTCATTGGCTTCAATCGAATTTTTTCTCCAAATTAGACTCTAATACTTTATTTTTACCAAGTTTCATTCACGAAACTCAAAAGCCTCGTCAAGGATTGTATAAAACTCGTGCAAAATATCAGTCAGATCTGATTATACAAATAACTGTAATCAACCAAGTTCAAAGAACGCAGGATTAAGTTTTCAATTTTACTGAATACCCAAATATTGCCTTGAATATCGAATATTTGAGTTTTCCTTAGGTTTTAATTTATCGAAATTTTCATTTTTTTTATTGAAATTGAATGTAAATTAATTGAAACCACTTTTAAATTCTTTGAATCCTTGATATAAAGCAATAATTTTTTTGATCAAATTTTCTAACATAAGTCTCACAAAATATTGTAAATCATTTAAAAATGTTTTAAACGGTATATTATTCCGCTATTTGTATTAATTGAGCTCATTATTAAAAGCACCAGATTTATGCTGTTGTCGTCAAATTGAGATTATTATTATAATCATACCTCAAGTATAAGATATTATTTATTTATTATTATTATTTATCTATATATCGATGATTTTCAACAAACTTTCGTCATATTGAGAGATCACTTTAGCTTGATTATTCATGCTGAGAACTGGCCTTGCAAGATATTGTCAAAGAAATATTCGACAATCAATTATTTTGTTGAATTCACTTGAAAAAGAATTTTTAGATAATTTGAAAGTTGGCATAAAGTCCTTATTTTTTAGAACTGTCACAGCAAAGAGCCATTCTTTTAACTACCTTGGCAACCATAAATATTCCTGCATTAAAAGCATTTTGAAAACTTAGAAATATTGTGGATTCTGTCCATACATACAACTAATACTAATCCAAGAGCTATGAAAACTGTGATGAGTTTCAACGATAGCCCTCTTTTATAGCATTAATATTCTCCAGTTTTGGATGTTTTGCCGTATCTCTCGTTGCATAACAAAAGGGATGTGCAAGGGTCATCCATATGAAAATCCCTCTATGGTTTAAAGTGTTCGCCCAGATATTATCATCCAGAAATTTTAGTAGAATATACAAAAATCGATCATGATAAAGATAAGTTAAAAAGGCCACCATGAAAATCACGAAACAGTGTTTATTAATTAAGAAAAAGATCTTAGATTTGAATATGTTTTAGACAAAGAGTGATTTAATTCTAATGCCCCTAGGACCTGAAGATGAGATGTGACAAGAGGTCAAACCTTGCACATGTCTTTTTAAGTAAAAATCGTTGCGAGCGGTTATAGTGGAAATCGATTGCCCTCTTATGTACACTAAACCAAATCACATAACTTGGATATGCATATAGGGCTAGATTTTTACTCTTTACCTCCTGGCCCTAAAATGGGTTCGCTTTTGAATGACTTGTTTTCAGTTATATTCTGTTGAAACGAAAACATAAAAATTAAAATTTTTAAACGTTTGGAATATTGTCAGAACTAATGACACTTATATTGACATTTAAATTGAAGCCTCAAATAGTCTAAAAACACTGAAAATTTCAATTTTAATGCTTTCATTTGCACAAAATATCTTCAAAACAATGCACTGAAGAGCGGACCCATTTTAGGACCAAAGGAAAAGAGTGAAAATCTAGACCTATATTGAAGTAATACATAGATGTATGAGTTTAGTGTACATAAGAGTACAATCGATTTTCATTATAACTGTTGGTAAAGATATTGCTATACATTGATAGATACGGCACACAATCAATACTGGACTCAAAGATATAAAAGCTATAAAAAAGGGTCGTCACAGAGACTCATCTCTTTTTTCATAGCCTTCCCTAAGATTAACATTAATTCTATGGACAGAATCTAGAAATATGTTGAGGTTATGGAAACTGTTTTATTGCAGTCAACTCTTCGATCCCAGTGATGCTGTACTTTATTTGAAGCCAATCTTTCATATCATTAACTTGGTATTCCACATTGAGCTCAATGGGTACTACTCGCCAACTATTGTCAACAATTCAATTTTTAATTTATTAATAAAATTTTTTGTATTTTCCAAGTATTTATTCAATAATATTACGAAAAATTAATGCTTGACATCAATGGTTTAAAGTTTTAAACAATTCAAAAGTATTTCAATTAATTTACATTTATTTCATAAAATATCGAGTTTTGAAAATTTTGAACAAATATTAGTTAAGAGAATGTAATATATGGACAAAAATTAGAATATTTATTCAAAACAAGACATAAAGATTGAGTGAAGCGTTTTTGAGATTTAATTGATAATAGGTCTATGGTCTGACTGAGTCATTACAAATCTAATAATTGAATCCCAAATCCTTGATATTTATTCTTTATAATTGTTTGGTTGAAAACAAAATTTTCTTCGAGAATTTCTGCGAATAAAACTCAAATAATCTTTTGATTTCTCTTCACATTAAAAATCGATTTGAGTTCTCATAAGTACTGTAATTAAAATTTCGTTCAACCATTCAATAGAAGACTTGATTCGTGAGATCTTTAATTTTTTGAAAGACAGTAAAAATGCCTTATTTGTGATCAAATGGAATCTTCAAACAATTTTTTGCGAATTTTTCATTCAATTAGAGATAATTTGAAAATTTCATTGGATATCATTGGACAGGACTGGACTCTTGTGCTTTTGTTGAAGTGGACGATAAAGAAGTTGAACTCATTTATAAATTACATCAATTGAATCAATGTTTTATAGTTTATTATTAAACTATATTTTACATAATTAAGAGATGTTTAGCTCAAAAATGATTGAGTGGTAAATGTATGGCATTTTCAATAAAAATTTACAAAATATAATCGGTTTATACCAAGTCTATGTCAAATGAGAAAATGCTTGAGTTTGGAATCAATATTAAGCGAAATTCAATAAATTAATGGCAAATTATCGAAGAAATACCACGATATCTATCAAATGGATAATATCTACAATAGTTTATGTAAAGAGAAAAAGTGATCCAATCGTTTATATATCAATTATTACCACAGAATTAATTAAATGATTTGCATTTTAATGCATTTTTCAGACAACAATTAAACTGCACTAAAACTACACTAAAATAAGTTAAGAGTTATATAAAAGCCTTTAAAGTGTTTTAGAGTTTATTAGAGTCACAAATAAGTTATTAAGAATTTTGAATTTGAATTAATAATTCATTTGTTGCGATCAGAATTACGTTGAGATGTTTTCTTGCTTTTCATTCGCCGGTTTTGAAACCAAATTTTAACCTGTCTTTCGGTCAAATTTAAATTCCTGGCTAACTCCCAGCGTTTCTGTTTTGACACATAAGCGTTGAATAGGAACTCCTTCTCGAGTTCCAGTGTTTGGAATTTTGAGTACGGCTTCCGTTTCTTTCGCACAGACACATGATGTCCAGAATTGTTGGATGGAGCGCCAGTCCATTCGAGACCAGCAGCGGCTGCGGCGTTGGTGGCCAGAAGAGCTGCGTGATGGTGGAGCACTGCTGCGTGTGCATGATGATGATGATGGTGGTGGTGCACCGCTGCTGCCAACGCGTCACCTGATATTAAAATTATATAATTTTTGTAAAAATCCAAATTTAATCAAAACATTTGTATAAAAGTAAAATTGAAAAATGAAAAAAATCATAAGTTAATAGTGAAAGAGATAATAATTATGACACTAAAGACACTAAAGATTATTCGAAACGATATTTGCTTTTTATAGTAAAACTGATGCCCTATTATAACAACAAAAACATTAATGATAATCAACCGACTCATGTAATAAAATTTTTTAATGGCATAACTGCCTCTTTAGGCTCTTTTATAAGATATGTGCGAATAATATGTATTTGAATGCATTTTACTCTCATTTTTAGCATAACTTCAATAAATAAATATTTTTCTTTCAATTATTAACATTCTGACCGAATTTTAAGCATATTTTCAGTTAATAGAGAGGTTTTAAGAAACATCTGATCCTCTACTGTCACGACCTGAGCAGTAAAGTTTGTAGATTCTTGCAATTTATATGGCACTGGGAGTGAGTATTACTTCAGGTGTTTTTTTAGGATTCTTTTTAAAATCTTAATACAATCGCAAACTTTGTCCCAAAGGTCTAACAGTCGAAATGATCCTATTTTTAGATTTTTTTTGTGACTTTACAACTTTGGTCCGCAACTGTTATCTAATGTCATGCAAGTAATGTAAGCAATGTTTTATTATATGTGATCGAAAGGTATAGCTATTGAAGGCACAGACAGTCACTATTTCCAGCTATTGAAGAGCGGGATCTGTACTCAACACAAAAGGATTTTCTCTGCTCTCACTATCAAAACAATAAAACAGTAAAACTGAATTATCAGACAAACTTTCAATACTATGTATAGCCTTATACTGAGGCTCATTGTAATCGACAGCACAGAATGCGTCACAATTGCATTGCATTACAGTTGATGTGAAAAAATGTTTATTTGAAGTGAAAAAAGCAAAATATAAAGTTTGTCTCTCAAGGAAACACTTAAAAGAATGAGAGAGAGAGAGAGAGAGAGAGAGAGAGAGAGAGAGAGAGAGAGAGAGAGATTTTACAATGAGCAGAGGCATAATTGTATTCATAGTAGGTCTAAGAGCACATTTTAATGCATTTAATACATTCTTCCTTTTCTGGATGAGTGAAAGCACACAAATTCATACAAATGTCAAATATTTTACTCAAAATGAAAATCAGAAAATTGAATGAATAGTGAAATTGAATAATAAATTGAGTAAAGCTATCATTTTTGGTCACAACTGAGAAAAGAGAGCGTTTGGTCACAACTTCTGTTAGAGTTAGTTGTCTTCAATATGAGTCCAGAGTTTCGATAATTGTCTGCATAACAATTGGAATCAATGTATTTATATAATATAGTGGCACTGGTAAGGCCTACTGCCACATATATTAGCCCCACTATAGTCAGGTCACACACAAATTGAGCTCAGGTTTTGTCAGTTCCCCAAACCGAATATAATAAAGTAAAAGTCAAGTCGAGCGTACATAAGCTTATTCCCAGTTCTGATGCAGTGCTCGATCATTGTTTGCAAGGAATGACTGGCCGACCAAATGCTCCAAATGGGTCCAGACTTCAAACAGAAGCTTATCCCAAATCGACGATATCTAAGCCAGCCTTCAGGTAACTCATAATATAAGTCAAATATATGACAGAATCGCTTTATTTACAAACTTAATGTCCGATCGGCGCATATCTATAGATGCGATTCAATGTATTCTTGCACTCAAATCACATCAAATAAATTGAAACCCAATTTCTGTTAGATATTCGCTGTCAGAGTTGTGTCACCAGAACTCACATCTCATTACTTCATTAAAATTCATTTTCATTTCCCTAAAGAGTTTGACTTTATTTTTATCATTAATTGAGATAAAAATTTTGAATAAAATTAATATTTGTTTGAAAACCAGTCGTCAGTCAAAGACCGGACGGAAAACGATTTTAGAAAATCTTCAAAATTCATAACTAACTCACCGCTGGCCGAAGTGGGCGGAGGAGCAGTAGATGTTTGATTCCAGGCCCCCACCGAAGATCCAGTACAGCTTTGATCTGTGGCTACAGTCGGAAAATTCCTGATTGCTGAGTGATAAGAGTCTACAAATGCGGTCCTGTGGTCGGCCTCAGCAGTCAAATATGGATCAGGTCTTGCTGTTTGATGATATGGCGAGTAATTGCACCAAGCAGATGCAACATGATTGGCCGCTGCGTGATGTGCTGCCGCGGCGGCGAAAGCACTACCGTGACAGACGGCTGCCGCCACAATTGAATCACTCGGCATCTGTGGTGTCGGACCATTTACTGCTGCATCGTATGCAGAATTTGACCAGAATTTGGTGGGCGCCGGCTTACAAGGCCTGGATGTCGAAGTCTCAGGAGTGGAGCTACCATAATAGTAAGAGCCAGCCCCTATCGGAGGCTGATGAGTGCTATTATTTGTGGTCATACAACATGAGGACGACGCTGACGTTCCGTTGTGTTGATTCTGATAAGAGTCAAAGTCATAATTATTTGCAGAGGAAGACCATATTGGAGTGGTGCTACTGATGCCACTGTGCAATTGCACATCACCCGAACCAGATCTCATTCTTTCACTCGATGACGATGCACTTGAAGAGGAAGTCACATGAGTCGAGGCCTGACCTCCACTCGATTCAAATGAGTTGTTATTCAAATTTTCGGGCCGTTTGGACGAAACGAGAAGTGTTTGGCCGCTATTGTTGTTGTTGTGTTCGGTTGTGTCGAATCCGTTCATAGTTTGATGTAACTGATAATGTCAACTATCACTACCACTACCGACGCACAACCAGAAGACAATCACAAACCAATTTCCATAATTAAAGTCCAACACATGTTTGCATCGGTTGTTAGTTGAGGTGATTCTGAGCACCGATTGATATAAATTTATAATATAATCGAATGCATAATAAAACAATTCAATGGGTTCTCTGTTTGAAGTGCGGCTCACTTTTCAGAACAGACTCATTCTCTCAAACACTCTTTCAGTCGCTTTCAGTGGCTTTCCTTCACTTCGAGTCATTCATGTCCTGAGCATTGCTTTGAGCAAAAGCGGCCGAATGGGAGGAAAGACTTACCTTAGGATTGGCTGACTCTAAAAATACGCCACTTTATCTCTTCTATAGGTTTACTCTGCGCTTATTTCAAATCACTTCTTATGCTTCTAATGCTTTCAAAGATGATTTTTCTACTTTTCTTTTTATCTCAACTTACTCTCAGCTCTCTTTTGGTTATATAAAAAAGAAAGAGAGGGAGAGAGAGAAAGAGAGGGAGGGAGGAGAGAGAGAGAGAGAGAGAGAGAGAGAGAGAGAGAGAGAGAGAGAGAGAGAGAGAGAGAGAGAGTTCTGTAATATTAATAACGCCAAAGGCTGTGATTAGTGTTCAATATATCAGATTTGGATGTAGTCATGACTTTTCTTTGACTGCAATCATAATTCACTTTCAGACGAAGCAATGAAATAGAGTTTCAAATAAATAGCATTAGCATGCTCCAATGCTCCATTACATTTAGGGTTCGATTGATGTTAACCCAAACCAACACATAATTCGTATTCAAATATAAATACAACTGATATATGTCTTCGAACAGAACTCTGTTACAAATGAAGTGCCGAAAAGACTTGATTACTTGCAGGGATCATAATTATGATTAGATCCAAATTAAACAAAGTCTTGTGTCGACTCAAACCTACGACTCAGTTATTATATAAATAAGTCAACTTTTATTCAAAATAAACTTTGATTTGCTTTATATTAGAGCTCAAAGTTATCCAATGTTTGTAATGAGAACCTCAAAGAACCTCAAAATCTTCAGACATTGAATGCCGACATTCTTCACAACCAAGAAGTCAATGAATGTTAATATTTAAGCAAAAGAGAGATTTAGACACAACTAAAGGAAACATATGAACGGATTCTTCATTTATTTAAAGACAAGAAAAGCCTTAGCACTAAACCCAAGCCTTAAAAGAATTCGCTTCAAAGTAAAGCGTCTTTCGATGCGAAACGAGTCGAATAATTGGCTTTAATTTTATCCTTTATTTGAATATTCATTTCATCACTACTTCACTCAGAATAAGAAAATTGAAATCTGAGTCAAAGTTAAACCAAAATATATGCCATTAATGCAATCCAAGAGCATTGCAGTTGACTTGATATGTGCACTAATTTAGATTTTCGCTGATAACAGATGCACAGGAAACCACTTGGCGCTGCTTTTCTGCTCTGGCATTGCCGGTTCTGGCTCTCCTCTTATCTCCAGTTCCAGTACATGCATTGAATACATAAATTGTTGATCAGCCAAATATTAGTCACTGCCATCTAGCCATTCATCAGTTCTTCAATATATTTTTTGCTCCATTCCCTCAACGGTTGCGCTCTGAAGTTGCGAGAGAATCGATGGGCGAATCTATTATTGTACTCGAGAACCAATAGTATGCCATCAAATGCTTCTCTTCTTCTTATTGGAGACCGAAGACTATAAACGAGTCTATGAACGGCTGTCTTATTATTATGTGGCTCACAATCGATCAATTGAATCATTGCTATACAATATTATAAATACAATGAATTACTTTCCCTCACAATTGACACCAAAATTGTTCTAAATTAATGATTGAAAAGAATTATCAATTTTTCTTACCGTATTACCTTACATAAAGCGGCATGCCGGTATAAATCGAAATTGAGGATAGTACCGGTAAACCACGAGGTAGACCGGTATGCCAGTGCCAGTGCAGTGTGTGTTGAAGTCAATGTTGTTTTTACATTGTTTATTCAGTGCACTTAAAAATTTCGTTGAATTATTTTAAATATTTGAAATGTCTAAAAATGTCAAAAACCCAAGAAAATATTATCCAATTGCATTCAAATTGGAGGGATTTATAGGGAAATCATATTTTCAATTGTACCAGAATATTTTCCTCAGTATATGCCGGCATGACGGTAGACACCATAAAGCCTTTTTTGAGGAAATGGTCAATTTCACTTGAACCGGCATGCCGCTTTATGTACGGTAATATGGTAAATGAATTTCAAACAATATTTAACATTGAATAATCTCTCTCTCTCTCTCTCTCTCTCTCTCTCTCTCT
>JAQFXL010000910.1:0-15352 GCA_034693445.1 Edwardzetes edwardsi | reverse complement strand
AGACCATATTTGAGACCATATTAACCACTAAACAAATTCATTACAATTTTTTTGACTAAGTGTCGGGAAAACTGAGAAAATTAAGTGAATATATATTTATATTAAAAATTAATGAATAGAATGCAGTCCTACGGGTTTGTGACCAAAACTATATTAAAACAAACGCTTTTTCTTCAAAGTCAGTCAGTTATAGCTCACTATGAATGAGATATACCGCTCGGGGGGACGAACGCAAGACTTGTATTTCCTCACAAAATTTCCACGTTTTGCAAACTTATTTCAGAATCTACTGATTATTGCGCGAAAAATATCTTTTATTTATTCTTAAGATTGTTTTTAATTTTTTTTTACAAGATTTGAATCCCAGTATTGATGTCATTATCACATAATTTGCGGCTTATTTTACGTAATGGTAAAAACGCGTTGGTTTTAAACCAATTAAATTTTAACCGCTTTGGTTTTTTGAATCGTTTGATGACTCAAAACTAGTCCGATGAGTTTGATTTTATCAAATTCTTTATTCTTGGTTAAAGTTTTTAAACTCATTTTTTGCGCTCATTTGTATGATTCGATTTTAAAAATTGAAGTCACTTTCAATTTCTTCAAATAAATTAGTTTTTTACATATATTTCAAGTTTAATGAGAAACAAGATTTGGAAAGAATTGATACTAAGTACTAAGCCATGCGATACCAACAAACTCAGGGAATTCCTGTTTGTTCACAATTTATTGCAATAATTTTTCAAACTTTTTATTTGTGAACTAATTTTTTTTATCAAATTGTTTTACTTTTGTTTTATAATATTTTTCCCTAACATTTGAGAAAAACTCTTCTCTTTTGTGAGTGATTTCAAAAATGTTGAAAACTTTAATTACCCATTAATTCCACAATTTTTTGGATTAAAATTCAATTTAGTTTCGAAATACATTTTCTTTTCATTCGTTCCCTTTCTTTACATTTTTTATTAATTAGTATTTATTAAAATTAGTTTTCAATTGAAAAGACAAAAATATAGTTTTAAAGTCTTATTTCTCATGAATTTCTTTAGTATTTTTGAAAATTAGCGCAATTTTTCCACTAAAAAAAGTGATTAAAATCATTAGTAAAGCCACAAATAAGGGGTTAAATTGAAAGAAAGGAAATCGTTTGAAAGAGTGTTACAAATATTATTAAAATTGTTTTGTTGTCAACTAATTCTAAAAACAAATCAAAAAGTTTGCGATTTTTCGTTATTTTAGATTCAAGTCTTGTTTTGAGGAAAAATAGTTTGAGAAATGAGGAAAAGTTCAGATTTTACTATCAATAGTAATGTCAGACGTTTTTTGTCGCAATCAAACATACGATGGATAATAATATTCGTATTTTTCAAACTCAAGACAATAGAAATCTTCGATTATCTGAAGATTCTCCTAATAATTAAAAATTTTTACCCGGCTAATTAATCGGTTGAAGTTGTTTTCAACCGACTCTTTAATTACCTGTTTGGGGGATAATTCAGAGAAATAATTGCAGGAATATATTGTTTGAGGAAATTCCTTAGACTCTATAGTAACTGTCAAACCCTAAGCCAATGAATGACGAAATATTTTGTTACCGCAATGCAAGACATCTGCGATTATTTGTTTAAATCGATATTTCTCACAAATTCTTGAGTTGCTTCGTTAATATTTGCCATTTCCAGTTAACTACTCGATTGAACCAGGTTCTAATCAAGTAATACATTGTATTTATTGTCTATTTATTTAAATGAACTAAAGCCCTAAAATAGTACTTAACTATAAATTAATTGGTGAGACTTTCCTCAAGAATCCAACGATCTTTTGATTCTTTGATCCAATGATTTCGAATCAATATTAATGAAATCCTTATTAATAATTAATTGATATTTAAGTCATTTTTTAAGACATATATTATAATATTTTTTCATCACTTGTTCTGTTTTTTAATCATTTCTCGGAAATTGAATTAAATATTGATTTTCCTATCCTTTCCTATCCCTACGAATCGACTTTACATAAAGGAAAACGTGTTTTCAAACCTTGAAATATTAAAAAGCCCTCTCTTCAAGTCATTTGATTCATAAAGCGATTTACTTTTTTTAATAATTTCAAACCCCTGCAAGTTTTCGATTGATTGCAAACGATTGACATATATTTTAAACGTCAATAAATATAATCATATTTTTGAATAATTGATTGATTTTTATATTCTTCCGAAGAATATTGAAAAATGTCTGCAAAAGCAATACGAGAGGCGACCGGCAAAGACTTATTGAATCGCTTTTTAAAGAGCTCGGCCAACACATCCCGCTATGCAGTGGTCACCGAAGAGACTGATTTCAATGATCTAATCAGTAAGAATCCATGGCTTAAACAAGAGGTTTGTTTCTTTGAATTACTACTTGAATTCTCTTTCAATCAATTATTTTGATGTCTGCAGCGTTTGGTCGTAAAACCGGACCAATTGATCAAAAGAAGAGGAAAGTTGGGCTTAATTTTGGTCAATACAGACATCGACGGAGTCAAGAAATGGGTTACCGAACGAATGACTAAAGATATTCAGGTGAGTTATCAACAAAATTCTTGGACTTCATATGTGTTTCACTGGTTATACTCCTGTTTTTTATATAAGATAATCAGATCTTCCAATTCTCTGGAATTCGCTCATAATTTCAAATGATATCCAAGGAATCGATCGATAGTTTTAATAATCGATTGAAACATTCGATAACTTTGAAGTCATTGAGTGTTAAATAGAATATAAATAATAGTTTTATTGACACTAAAAATGTTAAACAAATTTGTTTTTCGCGATTATCTGAATTCTCGGGATTTTTCTCTATTCAGTCTTGAAATTAGTTTTAGTTTGACCTTATCCTTATTTCAAGATCATTTTTGATTGAAGATTGGCCTTGATTAATCTTATTCATCTGAAATTCTTGTGTTTATATGGATTTAATGACAGATCGGGAAAGCGAGTGGAAAACTGAGGAATTTTATAATCGAGCCGTTCTTACCTCATAAACAAGAAGAAGAGGCCTATATTTGTATTTATTCTCACCGTTTGGGAGACACTATTCTTTTCCATCACGAGGGAGGGGTTGATATCGGAGATGTTGAGTCCAAAGCTCTCAAATTAGACATTCCTATCGATGGAAAACTCACTGAAAATGATGTCAAATCCTTGCTCCTGAAGAAAATATCCTCCGATCGTTTGGTAGCCGTAACTAAATTCGTTCTCGACTTATATCGGGTTTATGTCGATCTTTACTTCACTTATTTGGAAATCAATCCTTTGGGTAACCATTTGTTTGAAATATTTAAAGAATTCAAATATTCATTAAATTTAATGTTTGTTTGCAGTCATTACCAAAAACGGAATTAATGTCTTGGATTTGGCCGCGAAATTGGATTCGACCGCAGAGTTTATATGCAAACAAAAGTGGGGAGAATTTGAATTCCCGCCTCCTTTTGGAAGAGATGCTCTGCCAGAAGAGGCTTACATCGCAGACTTAGATGCTAAGAGTGGCGCCAGTCTTAAACTGACCATTCTCAATAAAAGCGGTCGTATTTGGACTATGGTTGCCGGCGGCGGCGCTTCTGTCATCTATGCAGATACTATCTGTGAATTAGGTGGTGCCGCAGAACTGGCCAATTATGGCGAATATTCTGGCGCTCCGTCTGAACAGCAGACTTACGAATACGCGAAAACTATTCTGACTCTTATGACGAATGAAAAGCATCCGAACGGAAAGCTCCTACTGATTGGGGGCGGAATTGCAAACTTCACGAACGTCGCGGCCACTTTCAAAGGCATTGTCAAAGCGTTGCGTGAATTTCAAACTAAACTCGTCGAACATAACGTTCAGATTTTCGTACGAAGAGCCGGACCTAACTATCAGGAAGGCCTACGAATTATGAGAGAGACCGGCAACACTTTGGGAGTACCCGTTCATGTCTTTGGTCCCGAAACACATATGACTGCAATCGTAGCGATGGCTCTACAGAAGAAAGAAATCCCCGAATTGCCCGAATCAAAGGTGACGACCGCCAATTTTTTATTACCGGGGAATATGAACGGCATTAATGGCCCAAACGGTGAAGCGTCGGACAGCTCTGGACCTAAAATGTTGAACGGCCCCCACTCTGAAAATAACGCTAATACTGTGAACTCTAATTCCAGCGGCGGATCCAAACCATTGTTCACATCATCGACCAAATCAATTGTGTGGGGAATGCAAACCCGTGCCGTTCAAAGTATGCTGGACTTCGATTTCGTTTGTTCGCGCAAAGAGTGGTCAGTCGTCGCACTCGTCTATCCTTTCACTGGAGACCACAAACAAAAGTTCTATTGGGGCCACACAGAGATTTTGATTCCGGTCTACAAGAATATGGCCGACGCTATGAAGAAACACTCGGACGCAGACGTTCTGATTAACTTCGCTTCCCTTCGATCTGCATATGAGAGCACTTTGGAGACACTCCAATACCCACAGATCAGAACCATTGCTATTATCGCTGAAGGCATTCCCGAGAATATGACTCGAAAGATGAATAGAGAGGCTGCCCTTAAAGGAGTTACAGTGATTGGACCGGCAACAGTGGGTGGCATCAAACCAGGTTGTTTCAAGATTGGCAATACGGGAGGAATGATGGACAACCTCTTGGCTTCAATGCTTTATAGACCTGGAAGTGTTGCCTATGTTTCGCGATCGGGAGGAATGTCTAACGAACTCAATAATATCATTTCGAGAGCAACTAATGGCGTCTATGAGGGAGTGGCCATCGGAGGTGATCGCTATCCTGGAACAACCTTTTTGGATCATTTGTTGCGTTACGAAAATGACCCGAACATAAAAATGTTGGTTTTGTTGGGCGAAGTGGGAGGCGTTGAAGAATACGAAGTGTGTAATGCTATCAAAGAGAGACGAATCACCAAACCATTAGTGAGTTGGTGTATTGGCACCTGTGCCGGAATGTTCACGTCTGAAGTGCAGTTTGGTCACGCCGGCGCCTGTGCTAATAGTGATCGCGAGACAGCTTTGGCCAAAAACAGAGCATTGGGTGAGGCGGGAGCACACGTTCCCTCCACTTTCGATGATTTGGGAAATACTATTCGAAAGGTTTATCAGGAATTAGTCCAAAACAAAGTAATCATACCTCAGGCCGAAGTTCCACCGCCGACCGTTCCTATGGATTACCAGTGGGCCCGAGAGTTGGGTCTAATCAGAAAACCGGCCTCTTTTATGACGTCGATTTGTGACGAAAGAGGTCACGAATTGTCTTATGCGGGCATTCCTATTACTACTGTCATCAAAGAAGAGCTCGGAATTGGAGGAACTCTATCTCTGCTTTGGTTTCAAAGACGTCTTCCGACTTATGCGTCGAAATTCTTTGAAATGGTTTTAATGGTAACCGCAGATCACGGACCCGCTGTTTCAGGCGCTCACAACACTATAGTCTGCGCCAGAGCTGGAAAAGATTTAGTGTCATCTCTTGTGTCCGGCTTACTAACAATAGGCGACAGATTTGGCGGTGCACTGGACGGGGCGGCCCGACAGTTCAGCGAAGCCTATGACGCAGGAACTATTCCCCACGAATTCGTCAATCAGACCAGAAAACAGGGACAACTCATTATGGGAATCGGACATCGCGTCAAATCAATCAATAATCCCGATATGAGAGTCAAACTAATGAAGGATTACGTCAAACAAACATTCCCTTCGACTCCTGTCTTAGACTATGCTCTGGAAGTGGAAAAGATAACGACTTCTAAAGTAATTTCATTCAATCGTTTTCAATGACTTTTAACATAAATTGTTTGAATAGAAACCGAACCTCATTCTGAACGTCGACGGAATCGTTGCCGTCTCTGTAGTCGATCTGTTAAGAAACAGTGGATGTTTCACCAGAGAAGAAGCTCAGGAATACATTGATATCGGTGTCCTCAATGGACTCTTTGTTTTGGGCCGAACTATCGGTTTTATTGGTAAGCATTCCATTAATTCATTTAATTTAAAGCTTTATTTAATTTGTTTTAATTTCAATTTCAGGTCATTATTTGGATCAGAAGCGACTCAAACAAGGCTTATATCGTCATCCATGGGATGACATCTCATATGTCTTACCAGAGTCTCAAATGAGCACAAATTAGTAATAAAATTCTTTAATCAATTGTTGAACAAAAAAGAAAAATAGATTTTAATTTACATTTATTTTATGTTTAAATTATTTAGAATACAATTAATT
This sequence comes from Edwardzetes edwardsi, assembly GCA_034693445.1. Lineage (NCBI taxonomy): Eukaryota > Metazoa > Arthropoda > Arachnida > Sarcoptiformes > Ceratozetidae > Edwardzetes > Edwardzetes edwardsi. Next base: position 9,103 of record JAQFXL010000910.1, on the reverse strand, counting down.
GATTCGACACTTGAGGTGAACATCACTTTAGAGTCAAAGCTATTATTCGCTTAAATCTGATTTCTATTCGATGTTATTGTTATTCCAGTCGACAAACAAATCAATTTCTTTCATTTTTTCCAATCATTTGTTTGAGAGTTGAGTTAACATCACTTTATTTCACTTTATTTCTCTTTTATTCTCTTTATTTCCGATCAAAACTTCATATTCTTATTATTTATATTTTAAACAATAAAACGAATTCTATTGAATTGAATAAAATGGTTGTGAGTTTGAGGTCTTATTCCATACCAAGTGCTCGAAAAGCCTACTAAACGAATAAATCTATCGAAGGTCTATTTATTTTTATTAGTGTTAATGTTGTGGTTGTGATCACAATCTTGTGATTAATTAAAGATAATTAAAACTTTTTGATGTCTTCATTCGTGACTATAGTTCTGTAGTTTTAGATATAGATATAGATATCTATTAACTAATAGTAATGTCTTTCAACTGCTTTTAACTGTATTTTCTCTCTATTTGTGTCCAATCGATGTTTTTGTCTCTCTGTCTGTAAACCGTTTAACGAAATTCTGTGCCATTAAATCAAATCATAATAATTACAAAACATTTGCTTTCAATCATTCGTCAAATCTAATCATTAATTAGTAAGTAATCATTAGATTCCTGTCATTTGAAAAGCCCATCTCCTCTACCGTAGTTGACATTAGCAAGTTCAATTCACTTTTCTATCCGGTAATTTAGGGCTCAATCATTAGTTATATTTAAAGTTTGATTAATTTGATAACTAATAAGTTTTGAAATATTTTCATTGAAAGCTGGAATTAATTTGGTCTTAAATGCAAACTAAAAGAAGTATTTTAAGAAACTGCGGCCAACTTATCACTAATAGATTCAATGGTTTGACAAAACGGTTTTGGTTTATAATAGCTTATTATTAATGGAATCAAAGCAACAAATTATCATTTCTTCCCATTTTTGGACATTTTTTCAGCTTTTAAAATGAAATCGTATCGAATGGCTTCCAAAGTACTCAGTTCTCAATTACAAGATAGAACTTCAAATTAATAGTTGCAATGAATCTAGCTCAAATTTAATGTGATTTTAAAGCATTTTCAATACTAATTGTTTGTTATTTCAATTTTTAATTGTTTGTGTTATAAATAAACGTTGGATTTGGTGGCAATCAATGGCACTGTAGTGACAAATAATTTTAATAATAGTTGTCAGGTAATGACTGTTCCTTTCATTCCCTTCCTTTGTATAATTGAATTATCACCGACTGAACGGAAGCCATCATTTAATTGGACAGATGTTCTCAAATGGGATTCTCCTCACAATAAAAGTTTTATTTCATAATTGCTTTGATGTCTCGAAAATACAATTTTGAAAAATCTTTTTTATTTAGCGGTACTTTTGTTTAAATCCTCGAACAAAAGTCAAGTAATGCACAGATATGTGACAAAGTTTATTGACATATCAATGTTATTCAAGATCTATATTATAAAAGGAGTATTTACAATAAACTCAAAGCTTTAGTAGACGGTTCTTGTTAAGATGAAGCTCTATTTAATAGGGTCATCCAAAAAAAAAGGGTTGGACAGGAAAGTACTTTTTCAGGTTATCGTTAATTATTAAATAAAATTAATGATTTAATATTTGATAATAAACTTGTTCATTAAGGTGGTGCCAACAGTGGTGTCGATCCTGATTTCTTTTTGAGTTGTATTTTATTCTCAATTCTTTGTATTATCTTAAAAATGTGGTATTTTTTTTCATTTGGATCTACACGAAGAGGTGAAGAGTGTAAGTATAAGAACTTAATCCATATTAATCCGAATGATATAATTTTCCAAACATGAAGTGTGTCTCATATTATGTTAGGCTGTCCACCACTCAAACAGTCCATAATTAAATAAATTTTTTGTCAACAATCAATTGACAACTAATTGGACTTCCGATTAGTTCTTCACTCATTATTGAAAGCGCGCGCATACCTGTGCTCTATTCGCGTGAAATTCTAGGATTGAATCAAAGATTTCCCTTCAATTTGAATGCAATTATTGTATGAATACACTCGAATGCCATTATAACGAATATCCTATCTAACGAACAGTTATAATTCTTCAAACCAATCGTGTTCGTTATAATGGCATTCGAGTGTAACATTAAAAGAGTTAAGAGTTACACTGAAGTGCCATTATAATCAACGTCCTAAATAATTAATTTTCCTATATAATCTTTTGGTCTTTTAAACTTCCAAATCCACTTCAATAGTCATTAATGTTAAAAATAGTCCCTTATAGTCAAAATTTCTCTATAATCAACAAATTCTTCAAACCAATAGTGTTGATTATAATGGCACTCGAGTGTATCCCTGTAGTGATTATTTGGGGATATAATTCCGTATTTCTCAATTCCCTAAGAAATAGATTGCACAGAATGAAATTTGTTATCACTGAGAATCAGACAAATACTGTCCTCAATGGCCGTGCGTTCAAAGGGTCCAAATATATGGATGGCAGCCAAAAAGCGATCTGGCTCATGAAACCCCTCCCTAATGAAATGGTCTTACAAATGGCTATTTTCTTGTGTCTTGGACAGTAATAAAACGTCTCTATTTGTTGGCCTCGACCGCAATGCCGTTATTGACATCGATTTGATCGGTGAAAACGTTAGTAAAGAAATTGTTTGAAAACAAAAATGTTTTGAGTATTTAATCATTTAATTAAACAAAAATAAAAAATTTACAAAATAAATGTGATTTACATAAAAAAGAGATCATTTTATGGATTTTAATGATTCAGTCAATAGTTTTTCGCACAGAATTGACTCAAATTGCGTACGAAATGAGGTCCGAAACTTATATTATTTGAAAATACAAACAAATCGATAGTATTTTTGCGAAAATCAATTTTTAATACTTTGTTTTTATAGGATTTGAAAATTTGTTTCAACCTTTTTATTGGTATTTCTAAGCGCTTGTCGTTTATTACAGAACCAAACCCTCACAACCTCTCTGTCATAATTGAGTTGTTCGGCCAATTCGGTCATTTCCGAACCGGTCGGATGTGTGTTCTTCTCGAAGAATACATTCAATAGTTCTAAAGCCGAGGGCGTGAATGATGTCCTGCGCTTCCGTTTTTTTGAGGACTCGTTTCCCATGAATTCAGTGAGATTTTGTGTCCCATTTTTATACCTTTCCTCCGCTTCTTTCATCCAATTTTCTAAAACCGGTTTAATTTTTTGTGCGCTTTTCGGCGTTATATCGAGTTTTTCGAATCTTAACCACAAATCAAACAATTATTGATTGCTTTAAATTACAACTAATTTTAAGATAAATTACCTGCAAATCGCACTTTGACTATAAGAGGGTCCTTCTGTAGCGCTCAGTGATTGTCCGACTTGCGTCTGAGTCAAGCCGAGTGATAATCGTCTCAATTTGAAAGCTTTGGCAAATTCTTTGATTTCTTCCAAATTGATTCCATCGACAATATTCGCGTCGGTATTACTGATGGTATCTGTTGTGACAAACCGTTAACCGGAGAAAACTTATAAATATGGCTTTCAATCAGACCTTTGTTGGGAAGATTGCAATGAGTGGTCGACTCGGCTTCCATTGTGCTGTTAGAAGAAGAGGGCGAAGATGTTTGACTTTGTACTGATATCCTATCGGTTTTAATCTCAGAGTTTTCTGATGAATGACTAGTATTTTCCTGATTGAGCGATGAGTTTAATGATTGAGGTCTGGAAGTGGTCGACGAAACAATCGTCTGAGTGTTAGACACATTCGGCGAATCCGATGCCCGCGTTTCTGTGGTTTCACTCAATTTAGTCATTTGTTGCTTTTGAGGCACATTTGCAGCCATTTGTTGCTGTTGTTGTTGAATGAGTTGCTGCTCAGCAAGAATTTTATTCTCTTCTATTTGCTGCTGAAGAAGCGCTGCATTATTGACCAAATGTTGCTGTTGTCCAACTATTTGCTGAACCATTGGTTGCCCACAAATTTGTATGTATTGTGTGGTTGTGTTGTGATTTTGGTTCTGTGCAACAATCGGTTGAGTTTGTATGCCTTGATTAGGTGGCTGTGGAGTGATGGCGAATACCTGTCCCGCAGCGTTGGTCACGAACTGAGTCTGAAGTGGAAGACCTGCCGATTGACCACCGCTTAAGATAATATTGCCATTCGATTGAATTTGAGTTGAGTATTGCTGAGGCGTTGCGGCACTGATTTGTGGCGGGGCTGTCAGTCCCATAGCCTGTAAATTTGCTAATGTTGTGGTCATTACCTGACCATTGGATAAAAGGAGCTGCACCATTTGGTTGTTCGGTGACATAGTCTGTGTCGGCACTGAATTTGCAATTTGTTGATTCAATGAATTGCTAGGAATGAGGACCTGTTGTCCACCTACTGTTTGTACGGCCTGATAACCGGGAGAAATTGCCGTTACAGCGGTTCCAGCAGAGGATCCTTGAGTTGAGATAATATATTGAGTGGTCGGTTGTATCACATTTTGAGAACACAAGTGTTGCTGCAATCGTTGCAGAACTTGAGGCGAAAGACTACTGCCAGCAATCATTTGGTGGTGGGGTTGAGTCAGTGGTTGGCCCGCAATATATGAGATTCCATTGTTTGTCAACACTTGTTGTGGTTGTTGTTGAGGTAAACCAACAATTTGTGTGGTCGTCAACTGTGGAGCACTGGTTTGTTGTCCGGCCAGAGCGGCATAAGAAGTTTGAGGAAAATGCATCTCAAAATGTTGGGTATCTTAAAAACAATTACATGTCTGGACAGGTATTGGCTTTGTGTTGACGATCACAACAAATAATTTGTTAATCAATTAATCAGTTGATGACAATAATTAGCGGTTCGTTAAGATGTTTGTGACTCAAAGTCATTGTGTTTTGATTCTCAGAATAATCGCCAAAACATTTGAATAGTTATACGAAATATTGATTAGTTGTTTGGCTCTCTATTGCTGTCGAGAGTCAGAGAGTGTGGGCTTCAGATCAATGCAATTAAGTTTTGTGTCAGTCGACGAGGGAATGGGCTATGAAATAGACAGACAGACTGATATAGTGGCGAAGGGAGGAATAGGGAACGACATTGCGGGAATGCATTAAGAGGAGAGAGAGGCCTCCAAAGCAACCACACCTTCCCTTCTCTGAACGCTCAAAGTTAACTCCGGTCTACTATTAGTGGAAATGTATGTAAATTTTCGATGCATTTCTATCAAAGCAATCATTAGATATATTTTGATTCGTTTTTCAATTCATTATTTTATTTCGATTTTCCATTTGAAAGCTTAGAATAAGAGGGAGTCTCTCATTCACATAATAATCAGCATATTATCCAGGAATAAAAGTTTTCAATTATTTTTCCACTTCAAAAGTGACTCACTTTCACAATAACTCAAATACTGTTTGACTTTCTCTACAATAAGAATATCGATTTTGATTTAGTTTTTCGGCAAAACATAATTGAAAATTGAGAAAAACGGGTAAAAATCCATCAAAACAATTGACTCGAGGATAATGTTATGTTCACTGAAGGAGAAGAACATGATTTTCAACAAAACTCTTTATTCTTAGGTTTGAGGAAAGTTTTCATTGAAAATGAATGCAAATCCAAATCATTAATGTATTTAGAAATGAGAAACAAAAGTAAAATTTTTTGCATAAAATTTGCTGACAGTCAGAGCTCCGGGCCTTTAGATGACTCCTCTGAATGCATGCAATGCTCAGAAATGACAGCAAAACTTAGTTATTAATGATAGTTAAGTGATAGCACTGGAGCTTTAGGTGCGGTGAACAGAGAGGAAGAGTCCTATAATGCAAGAGCCAAAATGTGAATATAATTCATGTAGTGCCAGCCCAGAGCTCATAGCCCCAACTGTCATATTTCTGAGCTCAAGCCATAACTTATATCGTCTGAAAAATTTTGAGCTCAACTTTTAAAGGAATTTTTGAGTGAAAAAGCCATAAATTATTTCATAAATGCATAGATTCTATAGAAGAATATGTTTTCCATTGGAAGCGATGGACGACAACAATACAAACGACCGACAATTTTATTGAACTTTTGAATTATTGGCAATAATCAAAGGTTTCCTACATTTCTTATTCCCTGTCTTTATTGAAATACGAGAAAAGCTTATAATTCTAGTGAGAAGTTTGCGCTAATCATTAGTTAAACTTATTTTCAAGATATCGCATTTCAAAACATATTTGGCACTAATTGTCAATATTTTAGAAAATTCCTTACTTCAAAAAAGCTGTTTCAACAGAAAAACTAACTTTTTTTGATAGAATTTTAACATAAATAAGTCAAAAATGATAACACAGTTGTAAAACATTAAACATCTCCGGAGTGACAGTCTATCGATTGAAATCGATTTGAAAAAAATTTAAAACTTTTTTCATGTTTGCATTAAAATAGGAAAACAGAGCCGAAAGAGATGTTTGCATAACATATAGGAAAGCATTTTAATAATTCATAGCAAACAGTCATCTCTTAACAGAATTAATGCATTCAATCCATCGATTATTCAGATTCTGATTCACTGTTTTCTCAATTTTGATCTCAAAAATGGGTACAATAAGAGATATGTGGCCACGATTTTACTTCAATTCTATCTCGAATTTTTTTAATTATTCGATTTTAAACTTCAGATCGAAAAAATAAAAATGGCGGAACAAGCCAAATGGCATATAAAATCGACGTAGAATTCAACGACTAAAAAAAGAACATGGAAAAAACTATTACGATCGAATTGATATTTTTCGACTTATTCGACATCAAGTATTTGAATCGAATTTAAAAATGACGAATTATGTGAAAAAATTCAAATGATATATCAATTCGATAAAGAATTCAACAAAAATGAAGAAGATGAAAACAGATTATTTCTATCTAATTTTCAATCAGAAGTTATCATGAAATAAGTTATCAGAGTAATCGGTTTTCATTCATAAAAACAGATTATCATTCAACTCTATATATTGGAATTTAAAACCTAATCATACATTACTAATAACATTAATAAAGAGGATTTCGTGTAAAAATAACTTGATAATTTCAGCATTAAATTTAACATGAAATAAGATGATGAAAAAATAAAATAAAATCCTGGTCACATATCTCTTATTGCACCCAAAAATGAGAAAAAATATTCTGAATTCAAAGCTTGAATTTGAAACACAAAATAAATAAATGAAATGAACAAGAATTCAATAACACATTTATTAGAGGAAGTAATTAATGAATTTAATTGACAGTTATATTGAAACGATTTCACTTCAAAATAGCACATATTTTCTTAGGTTTCTGACGGGTTTTAAGATATAATCAGTAAATGAATGCATTTGTCGGATGTTTTTAGAGTCTAAAGTCATTTGAATTGAATTTAATGAGACGTTAAGCGAATGGATGAGTGTTTGCAAAATCATTGGACGAGTGATCAAAAACAAAGAATCAGAGCTTACTTTTGTTCTCATCTAATGTTTCAGTGATTTGGTGATTAACTCAACAATTCATTGAAATTGTGATCAATAATTAACTTGGTTTTTAACAATCAAATCATTTAAATAATTATTTGACGGCTTTTTTTGAATCAGTGAACTGTCATATGTTTGAAGCATTACATTAGTGATGAACACAAATGAGGAGAGTCTGCGAATCAGATGACATCACTTCTATATTCTCCCAATTCTCACAAACTTTAAAATGAGTCGGATATGTATTATCCAGTTATCATGCATTCAATTAATTGGTTAACCAATTCTTAACATTTTCAATACATCTCTATAAACGGTTTTGTAAGACCAAAAAAAACTCATAGGCTTATAATTTTTCGAAATTAAAACCAAGATTCTCTTTAATATTTTGATTATAAATGTACCACAATGAAATTTATTTCTTCTACTCTTTTTCTTCTGTGACTTTGTTTCTCTTTCTTTCATTTTAGAAATTTGCATCTAATTTACATGAATTATCAAGGATAATTTGATTTAAAGACTTGAGTAATTTTAATCATGCTTAAATTAGGTTCAAAATCAAAAGGAGAATAGGGATGACATAATGGGTGAACTGAAATCCCGAAATTCAATGTGAATTCCTTTCCATCCCATCAGACGTCGCATTTCATAGCGTTATTGAAAGGGCTTTCAGTTTGTCTCAAAATAACTTTAAATGCATTGACTTTTAAATGTAAACAAAAATAATTGATATAAACGTACAGAAAATGATTGATTAAAAGTTTAATTATGGCTGAAGTGGGAGTCAATCAAACATTTTCCGTAAGCTTTTAATTTAATTACTAATCATTTGATTTGATTTTTATTCTTCTAATTTAAAGACAGAAGAGATGAGTGACGAAAGTGAAGAGGTTTGCCATTGATTTCAATTTCTTGATTTTTTCTAATATTTCAAACTTTTATTTTCTTTTGATTTAAATTCGCTATTAATCAGGAAATTGAACCGAAACTCACTTATGAACGGATCAGTAATGATGTGACCACTATATTGAAGAAAGAGTCGGCCACTTGTTTGGCCGCGCACTCGAAGGTTGACCACCAATATTGGTTGTTATGACCATTCGATCTAATCATTCGACTTAATTCCTATTCAGTTCATAGCTTTGGGCACTGATTGCGGAAAAATCCATATAATTGACGTAATGGGCAATAGAATCGATCGGGAGTTTCATTTGGTATTTATTCCCAAACAAAGACTAATTTAATACTTCTTTGTTTTTAAGCATAAAATATCAGTCAATCAAATAAGTATTGATGAAAAGGGCGAGTATTTGGCCTCCTGTTCCGATGATAGGGTATATCACATAACATATGATTTACTTCAAAAAGTTTCTCAAAGTTTTGTCCTTAGATTGTAATAAACGGTTTGTTGTCTAATGACAACAATTATCACAATTCGTTTGACAGACCCGTCAGAGCCATAGCTATTGATCCATATTTCCGAAAAGTTGGTAACGGAAAGAGGTTTATAGTGGGAGAGGGCGACAAAGTATGGCTTTGATTACAGTCGTTAAAGAATGCTTTTGTCCCTTTCCAAAATAACTTGAGCCAATTATACCAACAACAG
>JAQFXL010000909.1:0-15378 GCA_034693445.1 Edwardzetes edwardsi | reverse complement strand
GAATAAACAGAATAATCGAGAGTTGAGTTCAGAATACAATACAAGAAGTGATTTTGCATTTGAAGGCACTATTAGTCTTGTTTTTGAGGAAGAGCTCAATAATCAGCTATTATTTCAATTGAAATCTCAACTGAGAGCACAGGAATAGGAAAAAAGGAGAGGAGTTTGAAAATTAATTACAATTAAGTAGTTATTCACAAAAGGATTTAAAAACATTATTTGATTTGATTTTTAATGGATTCAAAAAAGTAAATAATAATAATCAGACAAATCGATTGACGGGTGCTTTCATTTTCATTGATTTGATTCATTGAAAGCGCGAGTGTTTGTGGTTTAGTGCGAAAAATGACAACTTTTTAGTCAAATTGAGTATACAATTGAGGGGAATGTAAATACTGTACCAATTGTTAGGTTTGATATCAATTCAATTCAATTCAATTCAGTTATAATAATGTTTTACCGAAAAACGTTTAAGTCTTAAATCTTGAGCACAGCTTTTAAACTCCAAAATACAGTATTATTTCAATAATTACTTAAATGACATAATCGTTGACTGAATCGTCTTTTTGGTAATGAGAGTGAAATTACATTAATTTCTAAGAAAATAAAATTAAAGTCAATTAAACTGAGAATAAAAAATGAAAAATAAATATAAATTCATAATTGAGTCGATAGTAGAAAAGCTCAGCACAAAAGTTCATTGAATAGATTGAATAGTTTTGAAACTTATGAAAACTCTTTGAATAACAACAGATTTGTATCTCTTTTTGTCTCGACATCAGAATCAGTGGTGAAAATAGTTTCGGTGCTCTAATAAACTGAACAATTGTTTCACTAAATAATAATATTATATAATAATAATAATAATAATAATAATAATTAATAATAATAATAGTAATGATGACGAATATAAAAGTTCTGTACATTTATATAATGAAGTAATGAATCTTTTTTTTCAACATATTGTCCATCAAATACAGGATAAGCACAGCATAAGCACAGCAGCAGATAATAGTCTTCAATAATTTATATCACTTTTCATTACTAATGATTTGCAGCAATAAATGCAGTCATTGTTTGACTCATTATTTGACATCAAATCAGAGCCAGAATTGGGTTTAATCTTAATTAGAGTTAAGCAGCGAATCGATAGTCAAACGTATTTATAGTTAGCCCTAAACTCAGGGATTAATTGCCGTTAAAAATATCACATTTTTTGCTAAAAATATTTTAAACTATTTGTCCGAACAATCAATCGGTCGGTCCGTCAGTTGGGCGACACTTTTGAGGTAGAATTAGAGTTGCCTTTAGTTTTGCTTTTGTTGTAAGAATTAGAAGACTTCGAAGACGAAGAGCTCTTCTTCTTGTTTGTGGCACTCTTTGATTCCGCTTCAAAGTCCGACACATCGTTCAGGTCTTTGTCGTCAAAGTCACCGTTGAGGTCGTCGTCGTCGTCGTTACCCATCAGTGACTTAAGACTGTCGTCGTCCGAATCGCCGATAGCCGCGGCCGCCGCAGCACTCGACGAATGCACTCCAGCGTTGGCCAACAGACTGCTGGCCAATGACAGTCCAGACGGAGCACTGCTAACACTGGGGCCCACACTGTGTGACGATTTCGATGATCTCGAAGAAGTGGTCTTAGTCTTGGACTGATAGGTCGAGGAGTTGGTCGTATTGGTTGTGTTGAATCCACTCATAGCTGCTGTTGTGCTCAGACCTCCCAAACCGTTCATAAGTCCGGGCAAACCGAATGGCGAACCACTCAGACCCGAGAATCCACTCAAACTCAACGGATTGTATAAGAAGTTTGGATTTGGATACAAGAATGGCAGCGAACCGGCGCTCAGAGCCGACGAACCCAACAGTCCGCTTGAATTCATATTGTTTTTGTTTTTAGAGGAACTGCTACTCGACTTTCCAGAACTCTTTCCCGACTTTTCGTTCGTCGAACTGCTGTCAGAGCTGTCCTTCTTGTCGGACGACGAATAGGTGGTTCCCGTCAGAGCACTAGAACTTGGCGTCAGTCCGGGCAGATTGAAACTGGGAAAGCCAAACAACGGGTTCCCTAATCCCATACCCGCCAGTCCTCCGAATGGGAAGAAAAGTGGCGGAGCATTAGATGACGAGTTATTACTCGAAGTGGTGGTCGTTGTCGTCAATCCTGAGGCCGAACCTGAAGTAGACTTTGATGAAGAGGTGGTAGTCATAGCTGAAGAGGCAGTGCAAGATCCAGAGGTCGGGTCCATAAACATCTTCATCGATGGAAAGCCGGCGGCCAACAGATTGGCGTTGAATGAGTTGAGGGCAGCCGAAGACGGATAACTCAGACCACTGGATGAGACGGCAGTGTTTCCAAAAGAGTTTCCATAACCACTGGCCAACAGAGAGGCCGCTGTTTGACGCCTAGAGCTACTGCTGGTAGTGTTTGTCGAACTACTGGAGCTGGTGTTCAAACTGTTGGCGCTGTGGTTCAATAGATTGGATGCCAGTGCACTCAGACTGGCATTTGTACTAAGACTGGAACTCCTCTTATCACTGGTTCGAGTTCTGACTCCAACACCGGCAACAGATGTCTGGCAAAAGAGTTGTGCGAAAACAGAATAAACATACGAATGCTTTCATACAAAGAGCTGACACTTACGGGTGTTTTAAAAGTGGCCGCCTTTTCCTTATTCACAATCGGACTCCATTTGGGGTCGACATCGAACTTAGGGTTCTTATCCAACCATTCGGCCAAATGCTTGAGTGGCGGCGCTTTGGATCCGGTTATCTGTTTGTTCGTCAAAAACAATAATTAGTATCAAATCGATTGACAATTAGTCGGGAATTACTTTTTTGCCGGTCGTTCTGTTTATGACGGAAACGTTTTCTTCGCCGGTCAAGTGTTGCATATCTAGTTGTGACGGATCCACTCGTGAGCGTCGACTTCGACTCCTTCTACTGTCGGGCAGTTCAAGTAATTCGGTCTGAAATTGAAATCAAAACAAACTATAAGTAAATGAAAATCACTTTAGACTCGAATGACTCACATTTGCCGGAATCGATGAAATTGAGTTCATATTCAGGTTTGGATTGAATACGTTTGCGGCCGACGCGGCCACCATTGAGGCCATACTTGGGTTCTGAGCAATGAATTCCGGGTGATCTTCGAATAGATTTCTTAGGTTTTGTCTAATGATAGCCACCTGTTCTGCGATAGTCGACGCTTCGGTGGCCTTCGAAGGCGGAAGTTTTGATGCGTCCAAAGCACCGAAATGTGCGTTCGATTTGGCGCTCATTAAAGAGTCGTTCAGTTTAGACGACGAACTCTTCGAATGAGCCGCCGGTGGGATCTTATTCTGCAGAAGAGCCGAATGCTTCTGCAGTTCCTCCATGAAGTGCGTCGCCTGACGTTTCTCCAGTGATGACAGACTGGACTCCAGTTTGTCAATAGGTTTGGGATCCGTTTTCTTTTCTTCCATCATTTTCTTCGCCTGAAGATTGAGAGCCAATGCGTCGATTCGTGAGCCGATCCTTTTCGAGCTCTTCTTTGAAGGCTGTGCTGAAACGGGTGGCGTAGTCTCAGTGGCCGGCGATCGAGACTTAGACGGAGAGTTGGCTCGGGTTCGTTTGCTCGGAGCAGAGCTCAAGTCCAGAACACTCAAGTCCTGAGCGCCCATCTTCTGGATGTCTGAAGGATTGGTCGGCGCTGGCTTATGTGCCGGTGCAGGAGGTGTGGCCATCTTAGGCGATGATTTGAACCTACCGGTCAGGTCTAGAGTACCCATAGCCGGTGCGTTTCGAGCCGAAGAGCTTTGATGGGCCGGCGGCGGACCCTTTGAACTGCTATTCGATGACTTGGAGCTGGCGTTGGCTGCCGACTGCTGCTGAGCACTGGCTGCTGCCGCCGCCGCCAGAGATGACTGAAGTGTTGAGCCCAACAGCAGAGACGCCGTCTTCTCGTCGGTCATCAACTCGTCTCTTATGGCTGACCGCAGATTACAAAACGGAAGTGAGAATAATGGCGGCAGGAATTGAGACGAAGAGCCCGACAGTAGTGACGTTTGCTTTTTCGACGAGTTCTGCGACGACTGCGCCGACTGTTGTGACTGTTCTATAGTCTGAGACAATAAGTTCCTCAGCTTTTGTCGTTCGGCCTCCACTTCGAAGCGACGTCTTCTACGTCTTCGGCGACGACTCGCCGACTCATTCATTGACACAGAATTGTCGGCGTAGAAGAACTCTGGCAGTGGTGACAGCGCTTCCCTGCGAGGAGTGTGGTCTGGAGTTGGATGTGGTGTCGGCTCACGACTAGCACTGGATAGACTGCACGGCGAGAGTGGTCGCGGAGAGCTATCAGCTGTGGCCACACTTGGCGTCGACGGATGCGTTCCGGACAGAAGCGAAAAGAATGAATGCCGAAGTGATGGCCACTCGTTCTTCTCCACCGTATGACAGATCTGTTCTAATCTCATCTGCAATACTCTGTCTTTTGGAAAACGCGGGAAACTCTTCACTTGACTCGACTGTGGCTGAGGTGTCGATGAAGAGGTCAACGAAACTTCTTTTTCAGTCAAAACACAAGTCGATTCCGATTCGGTCTTCATTTCAGACATTTCTTTCGCCACAATGTCTTCGATCTTTGCCACCGAGTCTTCCATTGAGACCGACTTTTTGTCGTCATCTGTGGCTTCACTTTTCAGTTCTTTCTCATCCTTTTCATCGCTTTCTTCGGTTGGTTTTGCCTTTTCGTCTTCGCATTCCGTCTGTTTCTCTGTTTCCTCCCTTTCCTCGACCTTCTCCTCTTTCAGGTGAGACTCTTCTTCGTCTTCTTCTTCTTCTTCTTCTTGTAAAGTCTTTACTTCTTTGCAGTCTTCAGATTTGGTTTCTGTTTCTTTCGGCTCTTCTTTTGATTCAATTTGTTCTTCAGTTTCTTTAGGAGTCTCCGACAGAAGAGCTTTATCTTCGTCTTTGGTTTCATTGGAGTCGACTTCCATTTCAGTGTCTGTTTTCTGTTCGTCAGAACCGGTCTTTTCTTTCGTAATATCTTTCATTTCGGAGTCATTTATCTCTTTCTCTTTGTCTTCTTTCGACTCATTTATCGATGAATTTACTTCTTTTTCTTCGACTTTCGACTCTTCATCCAATGTCTCAGACTTTTTGGCCGATTCTTTCACCTCTTCTTTGATAGGACTGTCCTTCTCTTCATTTTGAGTTTGATTTTTGGCACTCAATTCGCTAATCATTGGGTTGTCGTCTTTGATGTCTTTCGACTCTTTGTCATCGCATTTGTTGTCTTCTGTTGTGTTATGAGTTTCAGTCTTTTCGAGTTCTGCCTCTTCTTTGACAGTATTCTCATCTGATTTCACATCAGTTTTGTCTGTGATTTCAGTTTCACTTAAGTTTTCTTCTTTGATATCAATTGGTTTGGAATCCATATCCGTTTCCTTCGGATTCTCACAAATATCTGTTTTGGTCTCAATTTTCGATTCCATTGATTCGACATTTTTTTCCTCATTTGCTTCCATTTGTTTGAATAGTTCGACAAAAGACAGTTCCGGATCGTTTGCAAGATTGAAATCAAGCCTATTGAGGCCATATTTGGCGGCGCCCACCAATAGGTCTCTGTCGTGTTTGCCACACACCCACCAATCCGGTAAATCCATTGAGTGCTGACACAGTTGTAGTCTTTCCTCCAGTTCGGGATGTGTGAGAATTTCTTCTCTGATTTTACTCAAGAGATCGATTCGCGCCAAACAACGACTGGCCCTCTCTTCGGACACCGGGTCTACACTTATTGGAAGGTTTTCCTCCTCTTCTGTCAGTCGTCTTCCGTTAACGCGTTTACACATCGCGTAAAATGCTTTGAAATATTCGGTCAAAGTTTCGTCCATTTTTCGCTCCAATTTACCAAACGATCGGAACCGAGTCCAGTCATACCTGTCCTCATCGCGATTGTATTCCACACCGAATGAAGATATCACGCGATAGAAGTCCGCCTCTTCTCTTCGCGACCATTTTCTGTGTGAAGACAAACACAAGAGTTAATCATTGATCGCAAATAACCAGCAAATGGGCAATACTTTTGAGCAAGGTCCCTTTTCTTCAGTTCTCTTTCTTTGATGGCCGCCTCGAATCGCTCGAGTCTTTCCAGTCTCTGTTGATGTCTTGCCCTTTGAGCCAACTTCGCCTCCTGTTTCTTGAAGTTTCTCTGATAACTGGTTACTATTCGTCTCAATCTATGGTTCATATCAGCGGCCGATGGAAACGGAAGCAGAGATCCCGACTCAGAGTTCGACACAAAGTTCACATCTAAATCCTCTTTGCTTTTAGTCGTGGAATTGGTTTCGCCATCGGTTTGACTCAGAGGAGTGGCCGGCGTTGCGGGCGTCTCGGGTTCGTCGTCATCGTCCAGAGTCTTGCCTAAGTCGTCGTCGGCATTGATTTCGGCCAAAAGGGCGGCGCCGTCGGGCGGACCACACCGTTGTAAGAAACAGAGGGCCGGGTCCTGACGCATCAGATTGAACCGGTCGTAGCCGTGTTTGTAAACGCCCACTACCAGAGACTTGTCTGCCTCCTCGTCCCACCAGTGAGCCGGTGGGTCGCCATCGGCCACAGGCGGAGGTATTGGAATATCGCGGGCAGAGATACCGCGGAACACTTGTTCGTGAAGGTCACCGATTATCTCGTGTTTCAAGTAATACAAAAGTCTGACCCGAAGTAGAATTCTATGCAAACAAAACCAAAATTATAATCATTTGACTCAATGAACAAAAAGAGTAAACTTTTCACTCAATTATCAGATTCGATAAGATTTGAACGCATTGTAACTCAACTATCAAATAGGAATCACTCAGTATTAGCATGGCTTTAGTCATCAGCTTATAGTCAGTAAGTAACTATTCTAGTCAATTATCAGAGGGACGACTCACTTGTTCGCGTGTCGGTGCAAATGCTTGCGATACATGTCGTCAGTCAAGAGGAACTCCGGACTGTATTTCTCATCCTTAGCCCAATCGGATACTTCCAGCTCTTCGCCCACAGTCTTCTTCATCTTCTTATTCTTGCGGCCGCGCGGCACAGGAGCTGACAGTCCCGAGTGGTTTCGATGGATGCGATGCTCTCCATCTTCATTAGGAGTTATCAGATCCCAAATGAATGCTTTGATTTTTTCGTCGCCCTTATAGTTCTGGAGCGCAAACAGAAGTAAAACTCTTGAGATCTGCTCGACATCCAGTCGTGACAGTTGTCGTCTGAAGTTTCCCATAACAAGACATTCGTTCCAACGGCCCCAACCAAACGTAAGCAAACCCTTCTCCACTTTATAGCACTCGGCTCGGGTCCAGTTGCCGGGACCGAACTCTTGCATATAGTCCTCATCCCTTTCGCGCTCATATCCACCGCCGCGTCCTTTCTTGTATTTTTTTCCTTTAGGCAAACGGCTGTTTCGTCCACCTCTTGTCCTCATAGACACTGAGTCGTCGTCTTCGTCACTAGTCTCGAGTTCAGACATGTCGAGCACAGCGTCGTCGGCACCGAATCGTTTGGTTTGAGTCCTGCGTCGCGGCTCTTCGACTATCAGTTCGTTTCGACCCTTGAGTTCGTCGATATCGAAGTTGGCTTTTTTGGCCCACTTTTCCCAGAAGTTCGGGTCATCCACTTCGATGTCGGACCGATTGCTCGACGAAGCGAACGACGCCTTAGAGAAGGTCGAGCCCTTGCCTTCGCTCTCTATGATCACAGTCTGAGTTCGTCTCTGAAGAATCTGTTCGATGTCTTCTTCGCAAAACTTGTCGCCCGCGTTGTCGTCTTCCATGAGTGCTCCGTACGCTCCTTTCCTCAACAGGTCTTCGATTTCTTTCTTAGACATCGGACCGTCCGGTGAATTGTTTTTCGCTGTGTTCATAGACTGGAGGACAGCCCGATCTAAACCCAACTTAAGGCTCGCCTTATCGAACATTTCCCTCTCATAAGTGTTGCGACAAATAAGTCGATACACTTTCACGGCCTTCGACTGTCCGATACGATGACACCGGGCCTGTGCCTGAAGATCGTTCTGTGGGTTCCAATCCGAGTCGAATATGATCACAGTGTCGGCTGCCGTCAAATTTATGCCCAGACCTCCGGCGCGGGTACACAACAGAAACACGAATCGATCCGAATCTGGTTTGCAGAACCGATCGATGGCCGCCTGTCGTAGATTTCCGCGAACTCTGCCATCGATTCGTTCGTACGGATACCTCCTCTGAACCATATAGTCCTCCAGAATATCCAAACAGCGAACCATTTGTGAGAAAATCAAAACTCTGTGACCGTTGGCTCTGAGTCGGGGCAGCAGTTTGTCGATTAGCACTAGTTTTCCCGAAGCGCTCACAATTGCGCTCACAGTCGTCTCGTTCTCTGTGTGCTGTTGTCTGTAGTCCATCATAATCTGGTCTTCGGCACCATTTATCAGGAATGGATGGATACAGCACTTCCTCAGCTCCATCATTGTGTTCATCAGGTTTGGCATATTGGCATACGTTCCTCCTTTGCTAAGGAACTGGAAGTTGCGCTCCAGAATAGCTCTGTAGTACTTCTTCTGGATATTTGTCAGTTCGACCTAAAGTTCAAACAAATTTCAAACAAATTTCAAAACACTCTCTCCAAAGGAAAGCCACAAATGAGAACATACCTCAACGATGGTCTCTTCTTTGGGCGCCAGACTCTTCTCGACGTCCTCTTTGAGTCGCCTCAACATCATTGGCTTCAGAATGGCTTTGAGTTTATCGACCTGAGACTCAGTCTTGAGATCTCCGAACTCTAACATAAAGCTCTCGTTCGAAGTGAATTGTGTCGGTTCCAAAAAGTTTAGTAAACTGAACAACTCTTCCACATTGTTCTGAAGCGGTGTTCCCGTCAACAGAACCCTGTGCTCCATATCCAGAAGACGCAAACCTTCCAGTAGTTTGCAATTCCTGTTCTTAAGTCTGTGGGCTTCGTCTATAACACACGTCCGCCAATGGATTTCCCTTAACTCCAGACAATCGGTTAATACTATTTCGAAAGTAGTGATCATGACTTGGAATTTGAAGATTCCGTTAATTCTTTCGTTTTTATCGTTTCTGTAATACATTTCGTACTCCTGAAGCATATTACGAGAGGCAGAGCTATGAAGACAATCGAATCAATGGTAAGTTTGGAAGAATGGTAAGCATTGGTTGCACTGACAGAAGACAGTGACAAACAATAAGACAGCAAATAATCCATACCTTCCGTGATATGTAATCACATTGAGATCAGTCCAGGTCTCGAACTCTCGCTGCCAATTGCCTATTGTCGAGAGCGGTGCTATCACCAGAAAGGGTCCGGGAATTCCGCATTTGACAATTTCGTTGATAAAGGCCAGGGACTGAATGGTTTTGCCTAAACCCATCTCATCGGCTAATATGCAGTTTTGACTGAAATAACACACAATTAGTCAATAATTGAGAGAAAAACAAATCAAATGATAACTCACTCGTTATACCAACAATAGCTCAACCAATTCACTCCTTCCAACTGGTATTCCCTAAGAGTATTGCCTGCATTATAGACCGGCGACTCTTCCAGTTTCTTCCAATCACTTGGTTTTGGTCTACGCTTTGGCTTCCATTCACTTTTTGGCGGTGGTTTACGGAACCTCCAGAACTGTTCCACTTTGATTGGGTCCAAGTCGTCCTCCAGTTCCCAAGTGCTGTCCTCATAGGCCAGTGCTCTCCACTTAACCAAATAGTGCTTAACTTTTCTGGTCTGGACTCGAGCCACGGGTTTCTCTTCAGAATCAGATTCTTTCGTTTTGTCAGTTTTGTCACTCACTTTCGACCCAATGTCCGCTTCCGTGGCATCCATTGACTCGTCTTTGGTCTCGGATTTGTCATTAGTTTCGCTTTTAATCTCATTTTCAGTCTCAGGTTTGTCATCACTTTTCACAATCAGGTCGTCATTCGGTTCCTCGTTCTCTGTCTTTTCCAACGAGTCTTCAGATTTGTCTTTAGTATCGTTAGTATCACTGATGTCGGCGTCAGTCTTCTCACTATCGTTTGGCACAACTGAAGACTCGGCCGAATTTGGTTCAGTTTTGTCGGTTTCTATGGTTTGCGAATCGTTTGTTTGCGATTCGGTTTCGTATTTTGATTCGGTTTTGACCACCGATTCTTCTTTCAGATCAACAATGGGTTCAATAAACTCTTCGATTTCATTGACGTCGAGAATGCGGTCCACTTCGATATAATCGGGATTATAGGGCTCTTCGTCTAAGAAGTCAAACATATTCATTGTGTCCTTTTTCTGTCGGAAACGTTTGATCTTTTGTCCCATACGTCGATCCCCTTTTTCCAGCTCTTCCTCTGTTCTCCACTCGCAGTGAAAATACGATAAGTTTTTGTATTTCACGAAAAACTCTTCCACTTCTATGGTCTGCGGCTTAGAGTTGGCCACCGTTTCTGTGTTCTCAATGTTGTCGTCTTCCAGTTCTCTCTGAGCCATACGTGACGTCAGTATCTTCTCGACAACCATTGTGTCCTCATTCATATTAGTGACAACACTCAGCACTTGGCCATCACCAACAGGTTTGCCGCTGGAGTCGAGCAGTGGCGTCAAAACACCCATTGAATCCTTTTTACTGCTGCTGTCGTCCTCTTCGGACAAATCCAGTTCGATATCATCGGTATATTTCTGTCGTTTCGTATTTCTGGCCGAACGCCGCTTTTGAATACCAGTCTCAGTGTCGTCGGGCGATGGCGGAGGAGTGCGCTCCAGATCTGAGTGGTCGGGAGAACCAGTTCCTAAGCGACGCTTTTTCTTGTTTTTACTGAATTTCAGCGCCAGTTTCGGTAATTTCTTTTTCGGTGATCTGTTCTTCAACTTAGGCTTTGATCTCGACTTTGAGTCTCGTTTTGACTTTTCTTTTTTCACCGAACTCTTACCAGTGCTCGACTCCATTGCACTCGAGTCACAAAGAGATGACTCTTGAGTCGCATCGTCCAAATCAGTGGTTTGCGACACTTTTGTTGACTCGTCTAATATGTCTTCGGGAATGTCAGTGGGTATGTCTTCGGTCATCACTTCGGGTACCACTTCTTCTTCCAATTGTTTTTTCTTTCGCTTTTTGGCTTTTTTAGCTTTGGGTGGCTTTGGTTCGCCCTCAAGAGTCGTGTCCCCCGCTTCCACTTCAGGCTCTGTTAATTCCTTTTTGGGTTTTCTTTTCTTTGATTTCTTAGGCTTCGGTTCCTTGAGTGGAGTCGAAGCCGACTGTTCCTCAGCGAAGTCATATGAATCCATTATGGGTTCAGGTATCACATCGTCAGTAGTTGGCGGAGGACACGGCGACACTTGTCGTGGAGGACTGCTATACATTTCCTCTTCAGAAACAACGGCCAGTGATATACTGGTCTCGTCTTCGGTGGGCATTGATATCATAGTCGTGTCATTCAATTGGTTGCTATCATTGATTGTCGTCTGTTCTAAAAAATTTTCGTCATATAAGTTCTGCTCCGACTCTAATGGCTTTTCAATTATAGGTGGAATCGGTTGCTCTAAAGGGACTGACGGTATCGGAGACATTAGGCTATGAGGTGGCGGTGGAGGTGGTTGTGGTGCTGCCGGAGACAGAATTGAGGTCTCATTTTGTGGCTCTGATTCCAGAGTCGGAAGCAATGGATGTGTTGACATGTTTTGCATCGATTGTTGACAATTGTTTGTTTGTGGCGGCGGTTGTTGAGGAGGCGGAGACTGAGAGGGCGGAGGTGGTGGAGGAGGTGGCTGTTGCACATGTTGTTGTTGTTGCTGCTGCTGCTGTTGGATAGGCAGTGGTAGTGGTAATGGTAGTGGTGGCGGACCACCCATTGGAGGCATAGAAGCAATTGGTTGTGATTGTTGTGGACCCAGTGCTGATTGTTGTGAGGGAGGCATTGGTTGGCCATACATTTCGTGTCCATACATATCCATATTTTCTGGTGGCATACCGAAGGCATTGGGGTCATAGTCGGGTGGACCCATCATTGCCTGGGGTGGCATCGGAGGCATTCTGTCACTCAAATTGTTTTGCTTCCCTCTACCCCTTCCTCGACCCGATCCTCGCGGAGCGCGTGGCTGTCGAGGCTTTCTCTCCTTTTTAGGCTCGTTTGGGTCCTTTTTGGGCCGACCCTTACCCTTGCGTTTAGTCGGAGGCTCGCCGAAGCTGTCCTCAAAGTTGGCCGAATATGGATCAATAGGTCCATAATCTCCGGCAGAGTCTCGGTGTCCGTATTCGCCCATTTGTGACGGAACCATACCTTCCATTCCGTAGGTGTCGTACATCATTCCTGAGTCGTGGTCGCCATAAGGACCGGCACTCATTGACGACGACTGAGACATATCACCCGTCACTGCATTCATCTCGTAATTCATTCCCACCGACTGGTCGTAACTGTTCTGGTAATTAGCCATTTGTGGCTGAGGTGGGTATGACTGATGGACCTGTTGCTGGTGCATCATCTGATGGTACGGGTGATGAGGAGGAGGACCAATTCCGGGTCCCATCATTTGTTGTGGTGTCTGCTGTTGAGCGCCAACCGATTGAGAGTTTGGCATTCGATCGGAAGGGGTCTGATTTGATTGTTGTGGTGTTGGCTGCAAATCGTTGGCTAATGGGTCCGACATCGGCCTCGGAGTCGAGGCGTTCGGACTTTTGATTGAGTCAAATATATGTGTTGGCGACGCCATTGGAGCGCCACTGGTCTGGCTTTGAGATTGTGGTGTTTGTTGTGACTGTTGAGTATCGTTTGGTGCTGCCTGTCCTGTCTGCTGCTGCTGTTGTTTGTGCTGCGCTGCTTTTATTACTACTGAAGAATCATATGAAGAAGCACTGCCTGTATTGCCAGTGCTCTGGTTTACGGAATAACCGCTTTGTAGGGCTTGTGATGAAGACGATGATGAAGAAGATGGAGGCGTAGAGTTAGTCGATGAAGAGGTCGACCGACTGAACGATTGAGAAAAGTTCTGTTCGTTCGCACTGACGGCACTCATTTCACTGCCGTACGAATTGTATTGTCCGCCACTTATTGTCGAGTTTGTGGCGTCCGCTCCTCCTTTACTCACATTGGGCGACGACGAGTTCGAGGCCACTGTCGGTGAGCTCTGGTGTGTCGGCGTTTGGCTCGACTGTGGCTGTAGTCCAATACTTTGGGCCATCGAATGAGTATTTGTTATCGAAGTCACCGCAGAACCACTACCACTACTCGACGAGACAGACACCGATCCGATTGGGTTTGGCTGAGCGCCCGTCCAGTGGGAGTTGTTTTGTTGGTACTGTTGATGGTATGGGTATTGAGATTGATTTGACGCCATATTGCCTGACGTCGGGTAATGAGAATACATTCCCGGAGGAGGTCCTTGTCTTTGGCCGATGGCCACACTGGCCGACGACTGAGGCGAAGGCGGTGCCGCTCCGGCTGATGGTGTGTTTGGACCCACAGATCCATAATAGGAGGACGACGTCGACGACGAGGAAGAAGTGTTCGTCGATACCGGTATCGATGATTTGGACGCACTGCCTGTCACTGATCCCACACCTCCTAAGTGAGGCATAACCATCTGTTCCAACTGTTGCAGACTGGAAGGCGTAGAGGGCACTGACGAGCCGGGAGACATTCCCTGCACGGGACTCGACAAGTGGTTGGCGCCGGGACTGATCGGGAAACTCGACTGATGTGACGACACCGGCTGAGAGCTGGCGCCGGCTGTCGACGATCTGCTGTCCGGAGTGTGAGACGACGGCGGCATCGGTGAGCCCGCCGGTGGTGTTGTCGTCGGACGTCTTGGAGACAGTGATGAGAGTTGTGAACCAGCACTCGATGGAAAGCCGGGTCTAAATTGTGGACTATTAGGACCGGCAATGGGTCCCGACAATGGATATGGAGATAGACGTGATTGGGCTGAAGACTCGCCATAACTGCTCGCCTGAGGGTAACCCGAATACTGCTGTGGATATCTCGGGATCGAAGCGCCGCCACTACTTTGCGACTGATTTGGTTGTGGTGTCGGTTGTTGTGATTGCAGTGAAGGCGTGTTATAACCCATGTATTGCTGTCGAGGAACAGAACCACGACTTGATGTCGACTGTTGTGAGCCAGAGCTGGCACTGTAGGGGCCCTGAGATGGTGCGGTTGGATAAGGCAATGTCGAGCCATCGCTAGGAATGTGAGCCGTCATTGACTGCTGGTTTTGAGTCGAGCCCCCACCACCCCCACCACCACCACCGCCGGAACCACCTCCTCCTCCTCCTCCCGGGTAGTATTGTCTCTGTTGTTCGTTCGGATGCATTGCACTGTACTCCGAATGACTCACGTATTGGCTCTGAGGACCACCTCTGGGGCCGTGCAGTGATGCTTGTGAACCACCACCACTGCCGGCACCGGGTCCTCCTCCACCACCACTACCTCCTCCTCCAGAACCGGGATATCCAGGATATGTAGAGCTCTGTTGCATATGTGGGACGCCCTGACCCGACCACATATCACTACTTGAAGTCGAGTGCGAGTGATATCCGCTCTGAGTCGGTGCCGATGGATATGAAGAGCTGTAATGAGAAGGCATTCCATGCATTGGAGCGCCGGTCGGCTGTCGAGTGGGTGTCATTCCGGGCGTATGCATACGTTGGCCGGCGTACTGTCCCATCAGATTCTGTTGCCCGTAAGCACTGGGCATTGGTGGCTGTGTTGGATCTCCTCCTCCTCTGCCACCACCACCACCACCGGCCGACTGCAGCGCCGACAGATGTGAGGCCTGACTCATAGCCGAGTTGTATTCACTCATTCCGTGCTGTATTCCATATCGTGGGTCTGTTGGATACTGTCCTCTAACTCCAAGTGCCTGACCGGCCGACCCATACCCAGGATATTGACTATGAATTTTATGGCTCATAAGCGGGTCATTGCTTTGTGGATATGCGGCTCTCGAGGCGTGTTGTGATTGTAACTGATGGTAGGCCTGCGCTGAGCTTTGACCCGACAGACCACTCAACACAGAAGACGGCGGCATATTATTGCCACCGCCGACTGGCGTCTGTGGTTGTCCAGACTGTGCCGTCTGTTGACCTGAAGCACTCCCATAACCGGAATGGTATCCTAAACACAACAATCAATTAAAAGTCCAACACATGTCTAATATGTCTCTAATACTGACCGAACGCATCGCCGATGAGCTGATAGTCTGCCATTCCTGCGAGATCTGAGGTATCCATATATCACTGCTAACACTTCCAAACCATCGCTTAGTTTTGTCTCTCAATTATTATCTCAACGATAGATAACACCAATTATTTTAAGATATATCACTAATTCCAAGATTATTTATATCCCAAATCAGTGGTCACGAGTTGAGGGCTCACTCTCTCTCT
>JAQFXL010000908.1:0-15379 GCA_034693445.1 Edwardzetes edwardsi | reverse complement strand
CCCTATAATAGAGTTATTTTCTGTCCCCTATTTATCTAAATATCAAAAGTAAAGAGATTTTTAATTTGTTTTCTCTTCTCTTAAATTGAATTTTACTCAAAATGTTTCACTCAATGAGTGGTTCGTCTGTCGGCCGGCAATGACTTCAAATTACTTTCGGAGCGAAACAAATACAACAAAAATATTTTGGAGAAATTAATTTCCAATCATTAAACAAAATAGCCTTTTGATAGTGAAAGTAAATGGTTCAACACAGGGATGCTCAGGAGTATATCCTGCATAACTACCCGTAAAATTGTCGAATTTTTAGTTGGATCATGCTAAATGTTTTGATACTTTTCTTACTGGCTAATTCGGAGAATAAACCCACTGCAATAATATTGGCAAAAACAGTCAGCCTAACCCTACCCTACCCTCGAAGACTATTTACATCCCTAGCTCAACCTAAAAATTGTTATTCAAATTACTAAGGTATTCATCACTCTTTCCATGAGATAAATATAATTTAGTTGATAGTAGAGTCAAATTTCTGAGTTATCAAAAAAAAGAGAGTTTTTCGCATTTAAACGACTGTTTTATAAATTTAAAAATGTGTCACTTTTTTCAAAACTATTCTGAGCTTTTTTATGATCTGAAATGAAGGGTGAGATTAAAAATTCAAATAAAATAGCTTTTTATCGAATTAATAGAATGAATGCTCTTTTGATTGTTTTGTTGATTAAAAACATTTTTAGTGACGAAAATATTTACTGAAATTAATTTCAGAAAAAGAAAAAGTCATTTAATGCCATTTTGTGCGGTCCTCACCAAACGCCAGCACAGCCTAAGACAACTGTGGAAAGCACTGTAATTAAACAACAACACTAAATCACAGGTAATAGCAGTGGTGCACAAGAGCTAAGACAGGCAGTCAGTGCTGGAAACGTACAGATCATCAAAATGCTGTGCAAAAAATGAGTGCCTTTCGATGCAGACATTGTATGTGATCTTAATTACTATTATAACTCATATTTAAGTTCAAAGAAGATTTAAACACTTTTTCAAATAAGAGAGGGATAGCGAGCAAATCATCCTTTAACTATTAGATTTGTGATAGATAAAACTATCGTAATTAAAAGTAAAATCGTGATTTTTCACCTTAATAAAAAAGAAATTTACTCATTAAGAATTTTTATCAATGTCCTCAAATCACCTAGTTTATCATTTGTAGCCATCAAAGGCCAAGGATTCTATTTATGTCAAGGTGATTTTGAAGAAAAAACTCCTGGCTCAGGGATGGTTCTTCAATCAATTAGTTATGAATATAATGGTTATTTCCCCTCTTTATTATCACCCTGGCTATCATCCAAACAATTTTGTTCTAACCATTCATTCGCTCATAAAAACTATGAAATAAATTTCAGTTAAATTACTAGCACTTTCTTCAAATCACTTATTCTTACGTTGAATACCTGTGTGGACCGAACAGGAGGGCCGAACAGCACTACATAATGCCTGAGCCAACGGCCACACAATTGTTGTCAAGAGCTGATTACAGCGGGACTTCCAGTCAATGCAAAGGATATATAAGTGTTCCCCAATTTAGTTGAGCAAAACACATTTTTCTGCTTTCTCCTATTATTTATTTATTTAACCTTAGATTTAGTGGTTGTGTGGAAATAAGTATTACTTCTTCTTCACCTGAAAGTCAATAATCAATAGTTTAGTGAATTCTAAGACAACTTTCTTTAAAGTTATAATAAGTTTGTTATAAGAGTTATGTTAAGTGGACTATAAGTCATGTAAATTGCAATTCAATTGACTAAAACATCTCTTAAATGCTTTTATAAATACATTTCTGGCAATCGACTCAATTGGATGTTCGGCTCATCTGTTGTTTAGAAAGAAAATGATGAAAAAGAGCGACAAAACTCTTGGCTTTGAATTAAAATTTGATATTTTTTTCATAAAACCTTTTTTCTCGGCCCTTATGTTATGTGTATTAAGAGATTGTTATATAACTTGTATTGTAGTCTAACAACAAGTAAATTGTTTGGCAAATGCGATGCCACTCACACCACACCATCGACTTTGCTTTTATGGTTGGGTTCTTGAACCGTGTGTTGTGTTAGGGTTTAAATTTGCAAATATTTGAAACCCCTTTCTTTCGTTGCTTTTATTTATGCGATTATTTATTTTTTAGCAAACATTTGCATCATTTATGCAAAGCATTACTAATTTATTCGGATGCTATTTCCACTATCGGCTAATGACAGGTCACTCATGCACACGACAATTAATCTGGATAATTATTGCCATAATAAATCCAGTCATCCAAGCAAATCCGAAAATTACCCATAATATATTAAATTTTGCATGATAAATCAACTAAATTTCTTCAACAAGAAAATTAGCCTGCAAAATTTATTAAATTGACTTAAATTTTCCCTTCTATAATTTGTGGAGTAAACAAGCAAAATTTGTTGTTGTTTTCAAATGTATTTAAAAGTTTAAAAGTAGGGAAAAACAGGTGAAAAAGTGCACTGAGTTTAACGCGAGAAGTGCCTTTTTAAATACCAGACCTGTGCTGACCTTTCTTTCAAGTATACAAAGCTATGGGAGAAAAATAACTTTATTTGAGGTCATCGGATGGGCTATTAATGCCTCTCCAGTGCTAATAGCTGGCTGTCCTCTATTTTCGGACAAAATGAATTTCAGACACGAATAATAACAGACAATTGAGACCATAATAACACAGAATATGTAACTCAGTATAAATTGTGGCTAAAAAACAATTATTTTATCGCATCATTTCATTTCTTGTGTCCACTATTTTCCAACTCTTGACTGTCATTACTGTCAGTCCTTATAATAAAAAAAGAGTGAAAACACTTAATAGTAATAATAGTTTTATGAATAACTTAATCGCATTTTCATTATTATAATATATCTGATGGTCTGTTCCCTTCATTTAGTTGGGATACACAGCACTTCTTCACGCGGCTACTGATTGTCATGTGGAGGTCGTTAAGCTTTTACTCAGAATAAAGTATTTATCGACACACAGGACGCTGTGGTATGTGCTATCTTATTTCAGCATCTTATTATTGCATATTTCTACCTGAATAAAACCAAGATGTTTCTTATTTTTCCATCAAATTTTCAACTTAAAAATTCAAACTATTCTTAAATTTATTCATTTAATCGTTCAGTTAATTAAGTGAAATTATCAAGATTAATATTTTAGAATTGAGTATGTTTGTTCAATGCAAACACTAGTTATCCAATGCAAACATCTTGCTCATACATGTTCTAGTAAATACATTAAATATGCATTTTATTATGCATTTGATTTTATTTGATTTGGATTTTATTTTTTTATTCCGGGTATTATTTGATAAAAGAGGAAATAAGTTTATGAATGCATTATATAAGTGATGCATGAATTGAGTCATTCGTTCGTTCATTCATTCATTCATTTCTGTCGTGAATTTTATTTATAACTAATCTATGAAAACAATTATCGAAAAAGCATTTGATTTTATAAATAATGAGTTCATTCCGTTCGGTCTTAGGATCCGAAACAGAGAAAAGTCATTAATAAAGGACTTTAATCGAATTGAAATAAGAAAAATGTATTTCATAGATCAAATTGAGAGCATTTCAAACTCAAGACATTAAAACAAAAATGTTTTTAAACACATATTTTTTTGTAAACTCTTTCCGCAATATATATCGTGAATCCCGGCCCGCGATCGAGACTATCATAGTTCTCATGTCTTTCGCCCACATCTTATTTGTCCCAATAGATACCTGTGCGCTGTGATTGTATTCTGTGTGTGTTATTACTTGTTCTCTCATTTTTCTTCGCATTTTATAGTAATTATCATTTTTTCTCTCGAAAACACTAATGTTTTGTTTAAGGAAAGCCTACACTTTGAGTGAGATCTCTGTTGCGAAACACAATTACAATGGGATTTTGAAGTGCACTTCTTGTATATGTCAGACCTCTTATGATAATCTCCTGTCTGTGCTGTTCAGCTGCGGCTCTCATTTCGATATAAAGCGAATTGTATTTAAGAGCCAATCATTTAGTCGAAGCAAAAGACCGTTAAGACTATAGCCTCTAATTATAAGTGATTTCAAGTCTTGTTTTCGGTCTTTGAATGCATTGAATTGAGTCTCAAAACAGTGTATAAGAGATGTTTGACTCAAAAAGTTTCAAAAATATAAAATACATCCTTTTCTCTAACATTGAGATGAAATCATCATTTATCGCAACCACTTGTTTGTGACCATCACACAGACCTGTGCCCACGAAAATCATTTACCTGTGCCGAGAGCTCCTCCAGCGATATAATAGTATACTGAAGACTACTTTTCCATACCATTAAACGATTGGAATATAAATGTCTTTTTCCATAAAATATAGTCAGTGTTTAGGGGAAAGACATGAAGAAAGTCAGACGCTTTTACAGTACATGAGATCGAGAGTCAAAATATTTGACTAAACGCTCGACTGATTTGAACAGAAGGTATATAATTCACGGCACAGACGACCGGTGCAGTCGATCAGATCATTCAGACAAATAATTAACAGCAAAGCACCGGCCGTCAGGCCTGTGCTGACAATCACAGCACTCGTATGCCTGAATAAAAAAAGGGCAAAGAATGGGGGAAAAATCAAAATCGTTTTGATTGGAAAAATCGACAAACTTTTTGCTATGAATAATGTTCTGATAGTAATATCCTGTGCCATAAAAATAATCTAGCTTGAACAAACAAGAAAAATACTCAATCGTAAAATGAATAAAGCATTCAATTGCTTTCAATAGACAACTCTCCACGAAATCCGTTGCGAATTCAATGCAAAAAAAATCAGTCTTTCCCTCAAATGTTAGCAACAAATTGAGGCCAAACACAGCATTTGAATGAATGAAAATTACATCAAAAATAGCATTCATTTTATATAAGAGACTATTATTTTAGCATAAATTCAAATATTAATGCGTTTACTAAATAATTATCCGTCAAAATAGTAAAGGAAAGAAAAATTGGTTAATAGTTTGCGGCGATTTGTTGCTTAATAATCTAGCAACAAATAATAATGAAGAATAAAAAATGCATTAAACACACAATCGTTCAATTATTCCCTTATTTTTCTCCGCGCAGAATAATGAGATAGACCCTTTTTTAGTCTACCAAAATTAAGATCAAAATTAAATTTTAATGAATCAGACAAATGGGGGAAATCGTGAAATAGTTTTGCAAATTCTTGAATGATTGTTCTCTCTCTCTCTCTCTCTCTCTCTCTCTCTCTCTCTCTCTCTCTCTCTCTCTCTCTCGCATTAAAATCATTATTTGATCAATGTCAATTAAAGTTTATTTATATTTGAAATTAAGATCAAATATTAATTTATTCTATATTTGTGTTATTTATTGTGAACAGCATTACAACAGTGCACTTCATGAGGCCTCGTGGAAAGGCAACAGTCAGACTATCAAAATGCAAGAATAAGGCCATACCTCAAAATTAAGGTAAAATATCGTAAAACCGCAACAAAACCCGACTTATCGCTAATAAAAGCCCCAAAAAAGGACAGACAGGCAATAAAAAGTGATATAAAACAAGACAATGACAATGACTTCACATATTGTTTATAAATAATAACAATAATTGACTTTTTTTTTCTCTGACTCTTTAAACTTTTCAGAGCTCTTCCTTAAACTCTGAGACTTTTCACTTCATTGAGAATACGTTTGGGGAATCAGTTTTTTCCCAATCAGAGCCTAACCTTAACGCTAAACCAGGAATTAAATCAAATTTGAATGGCCTGTCCTGTCATTAAATACCTATTTTGCTCTTCTATTCATTAAAATAATTTAATTGTATGTATGTATAGCAAGGACATAGTGCTCTTCACCTGACCTGTCAACAGGGCCACAATCAGAGCAGTCAGATCCTTCTGATGAATGGATGCAAACCTGATATCAAAAATAATGTAAGTATTTTTATCCATGCATTCAATTGAAGAAATATAGCCTTTGATCTACTCTTTGCATAACACAAATACCAATCAATCGATTGTTAAAATAAATTGATTTTCAGTATTAATTATATGTGTTTAAGATCTTAAGATCAGATCCTATCTTTTGAATATGTTTTTTATGCCCGATCCTAAGGATAGGACGTTTAGATTATACCTATTGATAGGCAGTGCATACGATTGAAAATTTTGATTTGAAATACACTTTTGGCATACAATGCAAGAACACATTCTTGGCTTCACTCCATTCAAATCAATTATCAATCCTATGATTAGATAAGTTTTTGTTGGCAAAGAAATATTTTCTTCAGACGTTATTCCCCATTCTGTGCTCATTCTGTGCTCAATGTAAGCATAAAATTATTCATTCAATGATAAGAATGCGTTAATTTTCGATAAAGTTTTTTGAGAACTGATTCTTATTTGCATTTAATTATAAATTATTAAAGCAAATGCTCTTTGAATAAAAGGATAGTCAGTGCTAATAGAGTGTCAGTCGGACAGGTATTCTGTGCTGTAAAACGAGAATTTGATTTAAAAAATCAAAAATATTGTGTAATTGAAATTAAAAACTCATTCCTTAGAAAATTATGATTATTTGAGTGAAGATTACATAAAAATGAGAGAAAAATATTAATATTTCGCACTTAAAAACAAAATGCATTTCACGACTGATTTTAAAGTCAATCTCATTTTTGAGAAACAAAATATTTCGCTTCAAAAGAATACTTTGAATATATTATTGAAGAAAATTATAATTACATAAAGTATTGGATTTGAAAACTGAGTGAATATTCAAATCAAAAGAGAATTTGGTTTTTAGTATTCAAATTTATGCAAGGTAAATTTTGTTTTGTTCACTTCACAAATGATTGAGTTGTTGTTATAACACATTCAGAGCTATTCATCAATTAATTCAAGACATGGAAAGACCCGAAAAGTCATTTAAATTTTTTTTTCACCACAAATAATGAACGAATGGGCGAACGGATTGACTCTTAATTGATATCTGGCTGCGAAATACAAGAATTACCGCCACTTTCTGGGCACAGGAATCCATTTCTATAAACTCAGTCATTAGTGAGTGGAAGGGCTATACAGCAGAGAAATACAAAGAGAAATGTTATTTAGGAAAAGTCTGTTTCCATTCATTCATTATCTCTTGAAATCATAATTGAAACGACTGTTCACTCAAATGAATTTCATGAGAAGAGTATATATTAATTGACTTCTCTTTTATCTATTGTAATGAAGTTTTGAGTGAAAAGAAAAAGTATCCAAAACTCCAAAAAGAAATAAATTGACGAAAAACAGAGTAAAGAGATTTTAAAACCAGAAATGCGTCCAATTTATCGGTAGTCACACAGAAATGCATTTCTTTTTATCCACTAAACAAATGCTAATTCATTCAAATTTTATTCTTGTTTCTCCTCTAATCTCTATTTCTAGTTTGGAGACTCGCCTCTGCACAGGTATGTTGTGTTTAGATGAAAATTCCTAAGCTTTTCTCATTTCAAGATGTGATGGTGAAGAACAGGGGTTAGCAAGCTCTTCGACTTTTAAAGGAAGTCAGGAAGGGGTTTCTCACTAAAAATGGCGGCTGAAATGAACACGTTCGCATTTCAATCCCATTTAAGTGGCGAGCCCTCAAAAATCAGGGTGGTTTCCAAAATTTTTCAAATCAAATTTTTGTCTGTACCCCTCCCCCTTGATGACCCCTTCACTGAAAAATATATATCTCATTCTCTCGCTCTATGCTTTTCAAATTTGAGTTTTCATGCTTTTTCACAGGAGGACAGGCAGGACAACCACATTAAGCCCATTTGAACTTATCTCAAAACTCCCTTAATTCCCAATTTTCGCCATTAGTTTCCCAAAGAAATGCATTTTCTTGTCTTTAATGGCAATAAATCATAAGATATTGAGTGAATTATTGGCTCATTTTTTGAGGCTATCCATTAGGACTTACACCTGAAAGGCAGAAATCAATGCAATAAATGTTTTGTTTTTGAATAAAAAATTATTTAATTTCTTCTTTTCCTTAAAAAACAAAAACAAAAACAAAAACCAAATAATTAAAATTAAAATAATTTTCTCCGAAAAATTTGTTTAATAATTATTAATTTGTGCCCTAATTTCAAAAGCGAAGGGTTTTTTGGTTTTTACTTAAATTGAATTTTACTCAAAATGTTTCGCTTAATCAGTGGTTCGTCTGTCGGCCGGCAATGACTTCAAATTGTTTTCTGAGCGAAACAAATACAACAAAAATTTGGAGAAAATAATTTCCAATCATTAGACAAAATAGCCTTTCAATAGTGAAAATAAGTGGTTTAGTACAGAGATGCTCAGGGTACATCCTGTATGACTACCCCGTGAAATTTTCGAATTTTCAGTTAGATCGTGCTGAATGTTTTGATACTTTTCTTACTGGCTAATTTGGGGAATAACCCCCTGCAATAATATTGACTAAAACATTAAGTCTAACCCTAACATTAGACTTGAAGTCCATCCACATCCCTAGCTCAATCTAAATACTCCGAATAACTCAAGCATTCCTCACTCATGGCATGATATAAATATGATTTAGTTGATAATTGGGGAAAATTCCTAAGCTATCAGAAAAGGGAAATTTTCACATTTAAACGGCTGTTTTATTAATCAAAAAATGTGTCTCTTTTTTCAAAACTATTCTGAGCTTTTTTTATGACCTGAAATGAAGGGTGAGATTGAAATGCAAATAAAATAGCCTTTTATCGAATCAATAGAATGAATGCACTTTTGATTGTTTTGTTGATTAAAAGCTTTTTAGTGACGAAAATATTTACTGAAATTAATTTTAAAGAAAGAAAAAGTCATTTAATGTCTTTGAAATCAATAAATCATTTGAATTGCAATTTGATATTCATTTAAACTTTTAACTGACATTAACATAACATTTAGAGGAATGGCAGTTATTCTGTGCAAAAGTGAGAGTTCATTAAACTTCAATTAATTGATAACAATTTAAAACTAAATGTTTTCACTTGACTTGAATGTAATGTTCAATCAATTAAAGCAAAAGTGAAATATTTATCTAAACTTAAGACAAATGTATAGTTCACAGAATCGATGATAGCCAGGGTCTCGCACCTGAGGGGAGCAATCGATGGGAATACACCTCTGCATTGCACTTCTGAGACCTCATAGCAAGAGGTCAGAGTTCAACAATAATCAGCACAACTGGTTTGTTCAACAGAGCTAGCATACTTTGTTATGGACTTTTTGTTTGACTCCTTGGCTATTAATTACAGAAACAAACATATATTTATTGCAAAAGCGATTCAATTTCGAGTTTCACTATTCGTGAACTGATTTTTTATCAAATCGTATGCAATGAAGAATTGCAGACAAGAAGACTCTGGTATTATATGAGCTGTCAGTGCACTCCAATTGTACTCCAATTGCGTGAACCGTATATTACGAGTGAAAAGAGTTATTTATTTTCAAAGGCAGTGACTATACCTTAACTCTCATATCGGGCGTAATCTTTCGACTCTCGAAGTTCATTATCTCGTCTTTGACCCCACGTCTGGACAAAAACGACTTCATCGATACCCAGGAGGTGTCGTTGACGCCCATTAGCCGCAGTACGCCCTCCAATATATCGCGGATGACTTCTGGCGGCGCCCGCAACGACCGGATCTCTGCTAATGACTCGGAGCGGATTGAGCCGACAGCAGTCTTGGCCTGCAGTAGCACCGGCTCTATCTGCTTGAGTTCGGCGTCGATTTCGGTTTTCCTAACTTTCAGTTTTTGTGTCTCTTTCTCTGTTTTGGCTCTGATTTCCTCCAATTCCAGTCTCTGGTCTTCTGAGGCGTGCATTGAATTCGTGATCAAATTCAAGGCGTCGTCGGCTTCGCGCCGTTTGTTGGCCAACAGGTCTTTCTGTTCTGTGGCCTCTGACCTCAATTTTTCCACTTCACTGCTCGCGTCCTCCAGTTTTGCGACGCCTGTCGTCAAGTGTTGTCTTCTGTTATCGATTTCATACAGTTTTTGTTCAATAATTTTGGCAAAAATATTGATAAATGCCATATATTTTCGCGATTCTTGTCGTCCGGACTTTGATTTACCCGAAAATAATTGAAATATTTTGAAAAATTGTTTCGAGAATTGCTGTTCGCTAACAATCTTCGGTATAATTAGTTGCGGTAATTGTATGAGTGATTCCTTAGACCAGTGCTGACTGTGATAGATATGACAGACTCTACTCCACATCAGTTCATTCATACCATTGAGTTGATTGAGTATAAGAGCTATTCTGGTCATTGATTTGCAATTTTTCTCACTTAAAATCGTATATATTTTGTCCCTTAAATGTGGTATTAATTGGAAATGTATTTCGTCGACAATTATAAGTACTTTCTTATCGACGGACTGTCCGTCTTCACCACCAATTAGGACATTCAACTCAGACATCAATTGTTTTTCATTGTATGCCTGTCTGGGAGTCCACACAGAGTCATATCCAAATGCGTGGGCCGTGGCTTTGATGGCTAACTTTCTTCCGGAACCACTATTACCGACTAATACTAAGGCACTCATCAATTGGTCGTCTCTTTCCTTTAAAAATGTATTACTTTCAGCGAACAGCGCTATTGTTTCTGGTATTAGAGCCAAAGACGGGTCCTGTGCCTCAGTTTCATTGATCCATGAATTGACTGTTCGCTTGATATGTGTGACGAACTGTTCTGTAGTCTGAGCGGTCAGTTTTGAAGTGCCATTACTGGTGGCAAACACTACATTCTTGTCCTGTAAGTCAAACACTGAACTGAGCGCTGACTCAAGTATTTCTGTATTTGATTCCTGGATGACTTGACTTTGAAAGGCTCTCCAAAACTCATATCTGAGGACAGAATCACTGACTTCACTGGTATTGTGATGACTGAGCGCTTCAATAATTTCAATACCAATTCGAAGCAAATCTAATCGATTGTTGTCTTCAATATAGGACTCAAATTCACGACTGATTTTAGTGAAAGCGCTGACAAACGGCTGACTGTAAGCGCTATCATTTGGAAATCTGCCCAAAAATATTTTCACCAACTCTGAAACCGGTGGCAGTTGGACGTCAACCACATGCATGTGTGACACCAGTCTTGTGTCCACGTATTTCAACTCAACACAAGTGGCCACGACTTGAAACTTATTAATTTGGATCCAATCAAAAGTGATTTCATCATAAAAGCCATTATAAGATATGAGTTGAATGAGGAATGCGATCACAGATTTGGTCTTCCATTTGTCGGCTGACAAGAGCTCCAAATTCTTCAAATAAATAATTAATTTGCTATTCGTTAAGGTCTTCAACACCTTTGATGAGCCGGTGCTGATTAGAGTACATGAGCTTTTCAAGGCCTGTACTATATGTTTGGCACTGGTATCAGGTGTGCAATTGATTTTTACTGCTTGTCCTCTTGTTAGGAGTGTATTCTCTGCCAATGCATTCTTTCCGACGCCTTTATTACCGATGAAGAGTACGTGAGATTCACTTTCAACCCACGGCTTAATCAACTCTTTTGACTTCAAAACAGTCGGCGTTTCGATGAAATTGCCTTCAATTCAAACAAATTGTATTAGAGTTGAGTCATATGTGGGAAATGCAAACATAGAATAATTGATTTGATGCTTGAATTTAGTTAATTTGAAAAAGATGCTAGATCATCTATCACTTCAAACATTGAAAAATTAATTATGTTAATTGTGAATATAATCAAGTCACTTTTAGTCTTCATCAGCGCGGACTACACATGAGGCGTATGTTTGCATAATTTGGTTACAAACAGCCTTTGGATTAGACCAGCGATTCTCAAACTGTCTATTTTTCTGTCTATCACCTTGCTATTTTTCATGCGAAAACAGAGCAAGTGTAGATTTTTAAACTTAACTATTTAAACGTATCATAACGAATTGATATGAGTAAGCAACAAATTTATAAAATTATTAGCCTTTCAATTAAAAGTTTAAAAACAAGTCAATTGCTTTTGATTTTATTCCAAATATTTATAATTAATGCCTCGATTATACATTGAATTAACTATTGATTGAGTTTCAATGTGTGCTTGCTCAGTTTCGATATACGCAAATAAATTTGGTCGCACCGACGAATTCGAGGCACGACTGTAGTATTAATTGTACAAATTTGAAGGGAGAGGCTAATCAAGTTGAAAATTCGCTAGATATTCTAGCATCTCATTCTAGAATATTGAGTTCTCTTATTAGCAAGGCGATTAATATCATTAAGTCTCATTATACATCAAGGTATTTTAATTATATCAATTAAGTAAGTATAGAGATTTATCGTAATTTTTAACCAAGATTATAATTTACTTTTGGATCAACTCATTGATAATTCCATTGATTTAATGAAAGAGTTATGAAAACAAATGAATAAAAACCTGATTTTCTGAGTCTAGTATTGTCTTCAAATGTGTCCAAATTTCTCTGCACTCGACGTATGCCTTTGATTGGGTCCGAGTTTTCCACACATTTAGCATACGATATGTGTGACAATAGGGTTCGCGTC
Organism: Edwardzetes edwardsi; assembly: GCA_034693445.1. NCBI lineage: Eukaryota > Metazoa > Arthropoda > Arachnida > Sarcoptiformes > Ceratozetidae > Edwardzetes > Edwardzetes edwardsi. Next base: position 2,791 of record JAQFXL010000908.1, on the reverse strand, counting down.
AAAGACATAGACATCTTTGGATCAGAATTGATGACAACTCGATTCAATTCATCGATGGATAAGTTGACGTCAATTTGTTTGAGGCCGGCTTTCAGTAGTTCCATGTTTTTAATGCCATTAACACAAACCACTCCCAATCGGGATATGGTTGCCGGCGATGCGAACTCCAGAGAAGTGGTTTCGAAGATAATGTTACAGTGCTTTGGGTCGAAGTCTATACGTTCGCCGGTGGGAAGGGTTAGGATTCGGTTGTCGTCAAGGACTGAATTGAGTGCTTCCACCCATTCCGGGTCGATATCGCCATCGAAAATAAGCCAAAAGTGAGCGCCCGACTCGTCTCTGGCCATTTCACGTGACTTTTGAGTGAGGAGCCCATCGTGCCACTCACGGGTGTCCTCATCCACATATCCCAACAGCTGTGTCCTCACCACTGCCTTCGGGTTCATTATAATAGTATTTGTGTTGCAATTGGTGTCGAACTGCTTTCGCGCCTCTTTTAATACTTTCCAAAGTGTCGACTTTCCGGCCCCACTCTGACCAACAATAACAACTCCGAGCCGTGACTGCAGCTGTTCTTCCAATTCCATAATCTTGGTTATCTGTGTCTGGATTTGGAGAAATATTTTCGGTTAGTTTTATGAGAAAAGTATAGATTTGTGGTAAGAGTCAGACCTCATCGACAATCAGTTGCTTTTCTTCCAAAACTTTGATCACATAATTAGACAAATCATCTCTTATTCCTGTGTTTTCGGGAATTGCTTTCTCTCCGAACACATCATTCAATAGTGAATCGAATTTCTGGTCGTCCTCTTCGATAAGTTTCGACTTAATTTGTTTGCGTAAAGTGTTGGTCACTATTCTGACCTCATCTTTGCTGTCGTTATTTCTTAGAGATCTTCCACTTGACTCCAGACATGTTTTGATAGCTCTGAGCCCCCAATCGTAGTGTTTCTGATGAGTCATACAATCTTTGGCCAAATCGAACCAAACGGTCAGTTTTTGTCCCAATTCTGTGCTTTTGTTGATCTCAAAGCCTTCCGAAAGGAGTAAAACTCTGGATATGATTTCATTGTCGGGCACTGACATCGCAATCGGCAGAAATAGCGACTTCAAGTTATCGGGAAGTCGGTTACGGCCACCATATTGTTTGCCGGCGGGGTTTAGAGTTATAAAAATGGCGGCAAACATATTGATATCAACTTCGCCTGAAATTGAATCCAAGAATAACTCATTTAATACACAAATCAATGATTTCATACCATATTCGGGAAGTAATACTGTTTTTGACTTCGATTTGATGGCCCATTGAATGGCTTGAATTTGTGAGGAGAGGGCCGATAACACATCCAATTGTAATCTATTGAACTCATCAAAGCAACCCCAGGCGCCGCACTTTATAAGTCCTACCAGTATTCGAGTCATAGCCTTGACATCAATGGCTTCGTCGCAGTTGAAAACCATTACTTGACGGCCGAAATGCTGTCCTAAGGCTTTGACACTTTCGGTCTTTCCAGTGCCGGCCGGACCGTAAGGATTGCCTCCCAAACCCATTTCCATAGCTATAAAGGGATGTTTTAATTATTTGAAACGTTCGAGTTTTCATACCCTGAGTGAGGGTTAGGTAGCATTTGTCAGTGAGAGGTGTGTGCACTAGTTTTGCACTTCCGAAGCAGCCCAGGTATTCAAAGCTGTATTCAAACGATGCGTTTCCCATTTGAATAGTGAGAACTCCATTATTGCGGCGTTTATTCCCGTAAAACCTGAGTTGTTTCTGCCAAATCCAGTCCTCAGAGTCCCGGATCTGATGTGTTATCAACTCTTCAATGACTGTCAAGAAGTGAATGTTATCTAAGATAAGAGACTTGACTTTTATGCTCAAAACACTCTCGAACTCCAACTCCTGTGCCGTTAGTGACGACAAATCGGTCTCATATTCCGACTTAAGATCAGATAAATTGTGTTTTCGTATCGATTCTTCAATTTTCTGAGTGAAGAGCACCCAATGAACTACACTTAAGAGTTGTGATGGCAGTTCCCACATCTGTGAGCGCATTGTCTCTGCATTCTGTGCCAAACAGTCGAAAAACATGTCTTTCAAAGTGGACTTCAGTTGTGTCTCTAAGTCTTTCAGCCACGACTCGACACCTGACGCACCTCTAGTCGAGTCTATCAGCACATGATTACGGAGTGGAATCACTTCTCCTTCAGGACTCTCGACACTAACCACTGAGTTATCCGAATCCATATTTATTTTGCAAACAGTGTTATTGAATAACTTCTTCAGAAGAGTTGACTGATTGACGGCTACCTTTCCGGCCAGAATGAGGAGCAGATCGTCGTCGGCCAAGAAGTAGAAACGTGGGAATCGTGCCCTCGACTCCTCCATAAATGTCTGCAACTTCTTCTGGCAGTGATTCAGTATTTGATCTGTGGATCTGAGCCGCGACTCCAGGCCTTGAATGTGAAGCAAACGCATAACGTGTGGGTCTTTGGCCACTACTTTAAGTATATCCTGAAAATCACGCGACGCCGGAATGAATGAATAATCGGTAAACATTCCGGTGTCGTCTTTTGCGTAAATCGGTTCCAATGATATCCATTTGCGTTGAACTGAATTCAGAAGAGATAGAATTGAATCCAATTGTGACAAACGGTTCTCCCAAAGAGTAGATCTTTCAGTCAAATCATTTGTGAAGAACTCTGCGTTTTTCACTGTCTGTAGAGTTAGTGTACACTCCGACACCTGATTCAGTATCGAACGCCACTCTCGGATCAGTTGGATGTCCACTCC
>JAQFXL010000907.1:0-15389 GCA_034693445.1 Edwardzetes edwardsi | reverse complement strand
TGAGAGAGACAGAGAGACAGAGAGAGAGAGAGAGAGAGAGAGAGAGAGAGAGAGAGAGAATGTTTGGTTAATGTTTGTATGTTTGAGCACATCATAGCAAAGTTCAGTCGTCCGACAGTAAACTATGTTTAAAGCAGACAAATGCACGCTTTGGTGTCATCCGAAATGCACCCAATTTTGAGAACTAAAGTCGGGTCTAAAAAAATTAGAGCTTTGGATAAACTGTGAATTAGATTTGCATGAGAGAGGCTTTGTCTGCACACCACCAACATTATGAAAGAGCGGGTCGAGTGCGAATTAACTGTACATATTGTATAACAAGAGCACAACATATCACATATTAAGTTGCTTTGAGACGAGTCATAAGAAACATATGCGCACAGATCACACACATTGTGAAAGCAATTGTGCACTTATTGCAAGTTAATGAAGTGTATGAACGAATATGGCTTGCATTTGACTTTTCATATTTATACATATTTAATGATTAGATGCATAGCTCTCTCCTCTGGTCTCTGATGGCAGTGGAGTAGTGCTGCACAGCATTAACATGTAATTCAATAACGATAATAATGATAATGATATATAAATATTGTCGTCCACTACACCCAACTCTATGTCTAATGCATATCAAATACATTCAAGTATTAGACAATGAGTACTGAGAGAGTGAATGAGCTTTTGCTCAGCTAAACAGGTATTCGCCAAATGAGATGCAATTGTATACATTCGACACAAAGTCATTCTTCAACGATGTCTATATAGTAATGCTGTGCTATTCTGTGCGCAATATAACTGAAAACTATGTGTTTATAATAATAATAATAATGCATTGATAACTAAAAACATGGGCACAGACTTGACTGGAGGGTAGAGTCGTAAAAGTGGCAAAATATGTGAGCCTCAGCAATTGTGCTGTGCTGGCAACAGAGCTGTGGCACATAGTGTGCTCATCGCATGAGTTTGATGACACTTTTTATCTGATCTTTGGAGTGAAGCAATAAATGAAAGACCCTTTTCACAGACTAAGTGTCATTAAGTAAGTGCCAAACTTGGTTTCATACACTTTGATACACCTGCAACTGTAATTAGTTGCCAGAGTTGGCTGCCAGTCCCACTCTAACAGTGCCGGAGTTGTGATTCTATGCACAATTTGAAACCAACTTTTTTATGTTATTTTCTTGTTATGCATTTCTTTTGAAAGTAGTTTATAAGAGATATGCCATCACTTATGGCATCACTAAAACTAATTTCCTCCCCGAGACGTGACGTTTGGACAATGCAAAAGGAAGGCCCAAAGCACTTGACTATAGCTTACATCCCACTAATATTATCATCAGTAGAAGTCGTTAAACCTCTGGCAGATGCATTGCTCACTAACCAGTCAATAGCTGTATATCTATGCCATGTATTGCATTGTATTAAACATATGATAGTATTGAATTGCACAGAATTGCATAGAAGAGCACTGGTATCATTGTGTAGACACTATCACAGTATCAGTCGCTGAGAGATTGGCAACGACTGTGCACTTCTCCACATCTAAATCCTAGTCACTTTTGCTTCTCTCTATACTTTTGAAGACCAACTCTCAGCCAAATCGTAAGTTTTGATAAAAGGAGTGCTTTAGTCAGCGATCTTTTGCAAGTGCTCAGCAATCAGCTCAGCACTCGGCTTTGTACTATATAGTTCTTATTCAGCCCTCAAACAGATCGGATGTACTGATTGAGAAGAATCTATAGAAAGTAACGATCTGTGCTTTGAGACAAAGATATACCTTCTGTGCAAATAATGGTCTGAGCCATAAATGTGCAGTGCATGACGACACGCATTTCCTTTGCATACGTACAACAGAAACAGAGTTCAGGAATAATTCGTTTGCAAATTCGTTGCGTACTCGACAGACAACGGTTGGCCTCAGGCCTAATATCCCAGCATTTGATAGATTTGCAAAACAATACTCTTGTAGTCGACATGCGATTGAATTGAGTCGACTTACAGACAAATAAGGCTTTCATTTATGTATTACTCGTAACAAAGCATTGAATAAAGCTTAGAGATCACCAGTCATTGCGCCCCCGACTCCTGGTTAAAGGCCTTAAATATTTATCTGATATGTGCCGTTGCCAATAGTGGCTGTCCTGTAGTTTGTTAGTGTAGTTTGTCATAGGTCATTAATCGACATCATGCAGACACTGACACAATGCCGGAGTGGTGCACAACAGAGACAAGTGATGTCATAACCCAAATTCATAACATAGTTTGGCAGAAGACTGACTCTAATTGGATGTAAGCATCACTTAAATGCAACTCTTATTTGTATGCATACAAAGAGATGCTCTGATCAGGGGATGCGGTCGTGTCGATCCAGTTGCTAGTGTGTATGTATGCATCCCCTCAACACACCATTCATTGCAAGCACACATTCCAGGCCTGTTATATATTACTTGACTATTACCAAACTATTTTTCATAGCACCAGAACACCACAATCATGATCGCCACTCAGTTCATGGTTGAGCTCTACTATTATAGCAATTCTTGTTGTTTTTGTGAATGGCATAGCAGTCATCGCCTGCATGGAGTGCCAGTACATCGCATGTTGGCTAACAATCACCAAATACTGCCTCAAATAGCTAAATGAGAGAATTTGTGTACTGCCTGTGCAGTGCCCCAGTAATTGAGCCTTTAATAATATGTGAAGTGCACACCTTTAGCCGTGCAACCGATCAGTTTGTGCTCGCGGCGTTACCTCCAACCTCTTATTCACGTAAGAAAATATCATCACTTGGACTCGATCTGGGAGTGAGTGCTTCAGCCTCAGTGACTCAGTGCTCACTCAGTGAGTGCGGGTAGAGAAGGGCAGAGACTATGTGTGAGTATGTGTGGGGTCGTCAGAGGGATATATGTTCACGAATAGTGAAATATTTAACATTTCATATGCACTACAATTAACATTCTTTTGTATATTATTGAGAAAATGATTAAAATATTGTTTGCGATGATCTGATTCATTACAAACACGTCATCGCCATTACGTCAGACATCCACTAAAGTAAACACACCCTTAAGGCAACCAAACATAGCTTTTAGACACTTATTATTACTAAAAAGCTTTTGGAAGGCTATGAGAACACAACTCTAAAACTCAGGCATCTCTCATATCTACTATAATTAGCTGAGAATAATCTTCATTCAGTGCCCATAGCTTTAAACTGGAAGGAGTGGTCCACACGTACTCTACAATTTATAATCGACAAATGATTGTGTCAATTATATCCACATATTAATGAACTCTACACTAAACAATTCTGGTAGAGGTGCTAGTTTAACATCAATACAGCACCACCACAAACGAGACACACAGATAACATATATCTGAGCCCTGCATCACTTCTATGGCTATGCTCGTCTGACAGCCTTTGCACAGCAGGACCTGGTCTCTCTGACAATTGTGACAGTGTTCTAGTGATGCCATATCTCACAATATCTATTAAGTTAGGCATTGGTATGATTGAGCAGGGTGTTATTTGGGTGTTATTGTCTGTCTGTAATTTGGGATACAATGCATGCAAATGGTCTCAAAAATAATATTATTATATAAAAAATTAAAAGCATTTCTGATCCCAATTGTGAGACAAACCAAATAAAAAATTGTTACTTAGGCTGAGTAAGAGCTGGCCTTGGCTTTGATGGGCCTGTTATGGCCCAAAGTATCACAAGTGCATCGATAGCACTATCGCCTGTGCATCACTCAGCCATCAAATACTGTTGGAAACAAAAATTACAGTGTTTTGCAAAAGGCACATATTAGACGTGAGTATGTGCTCATCCCTATAATGATAGCATAAGTAAAGTGTGTTATTGTCAAAAAGGTCTCAATTCTTTCAGCTGTAATGCAAACCACAGTATAAGTGCATCAAACAAATGATAGACTGATTTGATAGCAAGGAATAACTGTAATAACGTCTGTCTCACACTTTTTGACATCTCTTGTAAAAACTTTTCATAAATTTTTACAAAAGAATTGATTTCAAGTCATTTCAACACTTGAAGTGAAAAGTTTAAAAAGTGGCGCACGTTATGCATACTCTCCCTTATTATGAGTTTGTGTGATCTGTTTGAGGGATATCACGCAACATGTGATAGATAACATGCAAATCCTGTCAATGCTATCAATACCTGAAAAATTGCAAATATTATGAGTCGCAGCTCTACTCGAATCAAACACCTTTACTACTGTCACCGACATTAGTAAACAATAGGACGGTTTGATTGCGTGTTTCACACACTTATGAATTACATTCTCTACTAATAAGGATATGACGAAGACTTCTAATCATTGCAAACATGCGATGCCTTTCAATAACATTATTAAGAATAGACTCGATTACAGTCGAGAGAGAGAAAGAGAGAGAGAGAGAGAGAGAGAGAGAGAGAGAGAGAGAGAGAGAGAGAGAGAGAGAGAGAGAGAGAGAGAGAGAGAGAGTCGGGCAGTAGTTTCACTGTTTCACTCATCGCATGTATTGTTAAACTGACACCAACTGCGGAGAAAGGGGGACACATAGAAGGGACAGTTATTTGTCACAAGGATAACAGTGAGTCTGTTAGTCACTGACACGTGCGATGTCATTGAGTTGGACACTCGCATAACCCATGAGGACGTGGTAAAAGACGAAGACAATTGTCGATTGAATGGGAGGTAATTATTTGAATGTTGAGAATATTGGAAATCAAATGTAATATTAGTTATGAAATGAAACAAAATATCACTGATTTGTCAAATATATTGCGTGAAACACATTATAAATAAAAACATAAACAAACAAATGAATGAATGAATGAATGAATTTACGATTAAAGGCATAATCAGACTAATCGTAAAATAGATGTAATGCGATATTAGCGACAATTGCGCTGACTTTTGAGAGGAGCTGTTTGTTTACTCGTGCTTTCGTTCACCACTTGATTGAGGTTTGAGAGCATTCAATGAGTTAAGACAACAGAAGTAAATCTAAACAATAACTGTCTCTCGTATTCATATGAGTTTATTTTAAAGCGAAGCAGAGCCTTATCTCTATTAACTGACTGGTGCTCCGGGCTATTTGCACAACTCGTCAGTGTAGTCAAGGAAATTGAAGGGCTTGGTTGAGAAAAATGATAGGTTTGGCACTCAGTCCTTTGGCTATTCTGTATAGATCTCGTTTTGATCATATGATGCCCTCAGTATTGTTAAAGCAAATGGTCAGACCCGTAGCCAAGAGTGCGTCAATAGTTACATATATCGGGTGTTCGTCACGACGACTATTCGCCTAAATATAGGTCTGGTATAGGATTAGTTGAATTGGTGAACATTAGTCAACATTAGTGGAGCACAGGCTGCGTTTCTCGCCTTTGTTCAGTATATCACTATATATTAGGTTATATGTTATGTGAGAAATGTATGTATACTTTGCAATCTTCACTAAACATATTTAGTATGCGTATAACGCGCAGCACAGGGGTAGCAAACACTCAGAGTCAGAGGTACTAAAATTGAGGCAAAAGTGAGAGTATAGCCAAGTCTGACAGAGAAGGAGGCATGGAATGGATGGTTGCCTAACACACAACTTGTGACAAACAAAAATAATTTAAAACTATCATTAGTTTGACGAATGAATAAAATATAAACAATATATTAGTTATACTGAATGTACGCATCGTTTGGCCATCAGTTGAGATAACAATCAACTCAAACAGACTATTGACAAACGTTTGCTGAGAATCGGGTTTTGAAAAATAAAAAACAACTGAAGACAAGACCATTGAAAACAGTGATAGCAAACAATTTAAATATAAGTTAGTCAATGGAGCGCTCTTTTGCTCGAAGGCCTGGACTATAATTTTCAATTTTATATATTTTCAGAACAAGATTTATATAATTACATTAAAACGTGGAATAGTATCCCTGCCTATGAGGTTAGACAGGAATTTGGCTGTGAATAGCTCTGAATAATAGTGGTCTCCACTCAATACACTGTTAATACTATTGAATATAAGACAACGCGAAAGAATGGCTTCAATTAATGCACGCCTCCACACATTTCCACACATTTTCATTCAGTCTCCTTCTCTTTAACTTTACTCCACCACAAGTTCCTACTCTTGATTTTAATTGATATCCAGACCAGTTATTAAGGAGATGGTAGAAATTTATTGATCAAACAAAACATAAATTCTTCAGTCATTTTATTTGGATTGAAATTGAAGTGAAAAATATTTATATAATAATTATAATCAGAATCGAGTGAATGGAAGGCATGAAAGGCATTGATTTGATGATTAGTGATGAGTAATAGGAGAAATTCACCTCAAGGTTTGTTAAGGCAGTAATCATATCGAAATTGGTGACTATCGTTAACCACTCTCACAGGTCTCACAACTATCAGACACAGACATAAATGTATTTTTTATCCATTATTATCACTCAGAAGCTCTCGAAGCCATTAGACAGATATAGTTAGCAAAACATGTTTTATTAAAGTTGCTCTGATATTAAGATAGTGTTAATACTGGAGTTGCTGGATAGTGTTTTGCTTTAATGTTAGTCTAACACACACAGGACTTACAAGAGAAAAATGAAGAAAAATTTAAACAACTTTGAATACCAAGGAATATAAATACTTTTATTATGATTAGCATTAAAAGTAGTGCCACTTTTGCCACTTCTCTCACTCCTTATTTCAAGTTTTCTACAGTCATTTCAAAGCGAATAATAAATATTTATTTTTTACAACAGTTTTAGGCTTAATAGGAGAGCACTCGTCACAAGAGTGGCCCTAATTTGCTTTGTTATATCAGCAAATTATTTGTTAAATAAACTTTTGAATGTCTCGGATGCGTTACATTATCTCAAAATATTGTCATTACTCAAGAATCGGTTTCTCATTTCCAAATCAAAGTGGTCTTTCATAGTTTGTTTATACACTTTGTGGCACTCATACACTCAGACTTTGTTAGCCCAACCGCTCAGTTATATCGTATGGCTTAAAGAAAGCGCTACACTTAATAGGGAACAAGTGGTACACTATTAGTGAGGGCTCAACATTAAGACTATCTCATCGTTGTCTGCATTTAAATGTGTGTTGGTTTGTATGAGAGGCCAAATGGTAAACACTAATAGAATGGACAGACAAGAGCTGAGTAAAGTTATACGAGTGGAGTGTATTGACTAAATTGAGGCATACCTTAACTCAATACTGATGTTAAGAGTGGTTTACTTATAAGAATACTTTTCTCATATATTCAGTGAATGAATGCAAACGCATCTGATTTGAAAACAAGACGACCGAAGCATTTGAGCGAAATGGCGGTAAAGTGAAAGAAACACCGAAAGCAATGGCAACCAATGGGTCTGGCGTTGGGTTAAGTCAAATGGGCGACAGACACTCATATTCATTGCATGAAAGCTGTCTCCAACTTTAAACGCTTAATGTGAAGACTCGACACTCAGAACAATAGGAGGATTGTACTGCAAGCCCCAAATGGTGTCACCTAATGCTGCATTTGTCTGCCTGAGCCGCAACTCATTTCCTTTCCCCTCAGTTTTAGTCTGAATGTGAAATCTCTACTTTCCCTCATTCGGAAGGTCTGTCTTAAGTCTGTGAACCTGATAGTAGTGTTATAGCGATCCGATGCTTAATTTACATGAAATACAGCCAACAGAGCATTGGCTTTACTGCACATACATATATAATGGCTATGTTTGACATACCGTCTTCCAGATTTAGTGATAACCATCTCAGTGCCCAACGCATGAAATTTTTCCCAAAGATCTTTCGATTCCAGAATAACTTTAGGGTCGTCTTCAATGCCGTCATCTTCAGGTTCGAAGGGTCTGACAGCGGGGCCGCCGAGTGAGTGCGACGCCAAGACGTCTTCAGCTGTAATGAACGGTGAACCCCCTGCTGACAGAGGCGGTGGCACTTGTGTTGGCATCTTTCCGAATATGCCAGACATGGGTCCGAATGCAGCCAAAGCTGACAAATAGGCGGACTGTGGCTGCGCTGATCTGTAGCTAAAGTCAGCCGGTCTCAGGAGGAACGGCTGCTGGTATGCCATGTCACTGTACTCGTGTGCTGGCCAGGGCTCTACATCAAGACGAAATTTCATGGATGATGGCTATACCGAAGTTAAATAATATCACTAAACTCATCAATTCTGACGACTCTATTAATAGTTTTTAAATTATTTATTATTTATTTAAATATTTATTATCGAAAATAAGCCACAAATTTAACGATTCTTTTGATTGATTCGCCAAATGTTTGACTAAACGATCATTAGTTTGATTTTCCGATACTTTGATAAACAAAATAACGTATTTTATTACACAAATGGTTAGCGATTCTGTTGGCAGTCTTCTCAAGGATTTCCACTCTTAAACCACTCGAGTCGTTGTTCTTTAAAATTTACTTCATTTGCATTTCTTTTTAATTGCAAACTAAACTTGTAATCAATAGATCTGTGAAAAATCAGATTAAAATTAAAACTTATGAAAACTTTGCATGGATTATGTCATCGGTTTACAAGTATTCAACATTAATATCTTATTGCTTACCAATTGTTTATTGGATCAGTTGATTAGTTACAAGGTTCTGATCGATCGCTTCGGAAGAACACAAATTCATTTACAGAGAAATCGATACAAATGGTTGAACTCAAAGTTTTTCGGTGAAAATTTGTGATAACTTTTGTTTTTACGACTTTGATCTGAGACGAGAAGAAAACACTTTTCAGAAGAATCGTTACAATAAATCAGAAATTAGTTGTCTGTGATGTCGAGTCGGGTCATACTCTGCTCGATATTATTATTTTGAGCCAATGTTGTAAATATCACGCAATAATTCTTGTGTAGTAGTTTTGGAGCACAACTACCAGTACCGGCAAAATGCTAGAGTGTTGGCGACGGTATCACAAGTGTTTGGCCACAAGAAGTACATTGATTTGGTGATGACATGCCTGGATGTCGCCTAACTTATAGGGTCTGATATGACACCAACTTTATCAAGTGTCGAGAGTGTGAGCAGAGATAGTCTTCTCAGCTGTAGTGTGTGGTAGTGTCGATCTGTGCCAACTCTGGCAACTCTCGCTCACATTCACTGTTCGACTATATGCTCAGCTCTTGTATGACTGTTATGGTTCTGGTATAGTCTGGCATTAGCTCAAACCTCACGTGCGAATCTTTGGTACGAAACTGTGAACAGTCATACGAAAACTGTGAGAGGAGTCTCCTTTGGCGTTATAAGCGAGTTCATAGCCAGTTTGATACCAGTTTGAGAACCCGTAGGAATTACTTAGCCATAGACGTGGCACTCGCGCGTGTCAGCCAATAAAACCAATACTCACCATTTGTCGATGCGCTCAGGCAGGCCTTTGGGTGGAGCTGTCGCTACAAACACAAAACGCAGTGAATGTTGACGCCGTCAATGCCGTGAATGCCTTCAATTTTCGGTTAATTCTCTCTCTTCCCAAACATATCAGAATATAACTCAACTAAAGTGTCTGTTCTTTCTATCCTTCTCTTCATTGACTCTCAGTTCCCTTTCCATCATTTTATCTCTTCTTTCTCTTTGCTTTCCCTGTCTCTCAACTCATCTCTTTGTCACTCTGTTTGGCTCATAGTTATCTGTCTGCCAGTGCCGTGAATGCCACCAGCACAGCATCCAATGCATGTTTCTATGGCAGCACTCAGTGGTCGACATAAGATCGAAGAGTAGAGCAGTGACTGCACTGTAGAGATGAGACTCATGAAGATATTACACATCAAGTAATCTTGTTTAAAACAACGCATCATTGAACCAATAGTGCGTCCCTGCGCTCAGTCCTCTCACAATTCACTTGTGTTTTATGTCAAACATTTAAAGGAATCAATTTTTTATGCGATACACAACTGTTTGCTTTCTCTCTGCCATCAGTTTTCAGCTCTAATTTTCTCTCAACAGAAACAAAATATCGATGAATAGAAAGGCGTTGATATCAGGGCTACTTTACTACAAAATACAGTATTGAATTGCTTAATGTATTTTAATACTGTCAGTGGTTTTGCACCAGTAAGGCACTGATAGGGCACCGGTAATGCACATCGCATGCAAATTCTACTCACTATAGCTTCGACTAATGTCTGTTTTGTCTGTTTTTGTCTTTTTTTGCATTATTTGCACAGTTGTGTATAAGCAGATCCTTTATTGAAAATTGATTAGCAGTAGGAGTAGACCGGCTCACGAAAGCAGCGAAGCCATAGTCGTTTTCATTTAGTCGCATCCGCATCCCATCCCTTCATTTCTGATTCAGTGGTTCGTGTATTACAACTTATCTCTCGCACTGGTATTCAATTGTCACTATTATTCTTAACTAACGAACAGTTCTACAGTTCTGCACAGTTGTAGTGTTACAGCGCTCACAATATACTCTCCTTTTGCTGTCAGTATTGCACTAACTTTGTGTTCGTTTTGCATAAAACCGTATAAAAACGTATATCAAATGATTACATTACCGACCATTTGCCACAACTCCGGCTCAGTATCACAAGGATTCAGCCGATTGTTACAAATAATTGTCAATACATTCAAAGAATTATGTAAACAACAAAACAATACTTTAATATACTCTTCACTCAAATAATTATTCAGAAATTCTAAAAATTTGTTGAAAACAATATTTTAACGATATTTTCTTTTTTATTGATTTTCTCTTTTGAACGGATAATTCATTTGAATGATAAATATTTGGCTCAAATCGTTTGATATAATCTTTAAGTCAATAAAATATAATTATTTAGTTTTAATACATTCTTTAAAATAGATATAAATTATAAGAATATTTGTAATCAATTAGTGAAGGCATTCAACAAACGATTTGATGATAACATTAAATAACAGTTTATTTCAATTGTTATAAATTCTAATAAATAAATAACAAATGGTATGAAAATTCGTGTCTCTCTTTCTTTGAGAAGATTTCAAATATTAAATATTTGGTAATTGTTTTATTGATGATATTTCAAATGAGCTTTAATTATGATGAGAACCAGCAGTTGCTGAGCGCGTGATTTGTTGGTCTGTTATACAATCGGTAATTCGTGAAAACATCGGTTATGGGATTCACGACAAAATAGGCCACCCTTACATCACTACATGACCACAGCTATGACTTAGTCTGCTATATGGTTTGATTGTCTTCCATCTAATGGTCGAGTGATGCAGAGGTAGCAAATCGCAGCAAATGTAAAAAAGAAGGAATGGCTGCACTCATAGATGTGAAGAACATAGCAAAGAATGGATAATAGTGTAGGATATTTAGTGGAGACGAATGCCAAGTAGTTATTTGTTGCTCTTTCTAATTATGCGAGTGCGTGCAGCTGCTGCTGAGGTTCCTCTCAACTCAAAACTTGGGCTCAGGTCTGGCAGAGGTTATGATGAGAAACGCATTAACGAAAGCCACACACATATAAGCGTTATTAAAATATAAGATTATTTCGATATAAGACATACCTATAGATCCGTTCTGTGTTTGCTTTGTCTGAACCTCATTATCGAATACTTGTCTGCGATTCCCCTTTAGGTCTTTACAGGCATTGCGATCGACAGATAAGCCATTGCTGACAGAGCTCTGGTCGTCGATCGAGGGCTTTCTAGTATTGTCAGTCACCTGTCCGGCGGCACTAACAGACAATTTTTTGAGGAGCCGTTCGTTTTCGCGACAAACCAATTCATGGTCATGTATTAGGGTTTCTCTTTGTTGGTGCAGTTGAGAGTTCTCGGCCCTACCGGTGCCACAAACAAACAAATATTAGAAAAGATAATACAATTCAATAGATAATCAGCTCATTGTTTGTCTTCAGTTGAGCCAAAAAAATATAAATATGTTTTAGTTATGAATGTCTGACCGCAACGACTCGTTCTCCTGCATGTATTTGTTGAGCATATTCTGCTCCATTGGAGGATCACTCTGTCTGTCCATTTGCTGATTGCTTTCAATTAGAGATTTGTTAGAGCCATGAGAAGTCGGTCTGAGAGCACCGGTGTCGCCATTGTGCACTAGGAATCCGTTGCCGAGATTCAGCTGTATTCAAATGTAAGCACAGATTAGCTTTGATTATACAACACATGACATACACATCCATTAGTATCCCTCCCAACAAATTAGAGCTTCACTCTAATCACTCTAATCATAGTTTGAAAACTACATACGCTTTGGGCAATGTTTGCACAACCTATCAAATGTGTCAGCTCTCGATTGCAGAACTGAATTACTTGTGTTTAGTTGTGTTCAGTCTATTACCTGTTGTCTCAAATAGTTGTTTTCCATCCGTAGTAAACGAACCTCTCTTTTCAGACTAAGAATTAGTAGTTCTCTCGGATCCTAAACACCAATAAATAGCCATTAATTGCATGAAATTGAAGTAAAAAATCAAATCAATGAGAAAACAAACCATTCGGACGATTGGATTAGTTTTGACTCTCTTGGCTCTCGCGGCGTATCTCAAAGTGTTTATCGTTTCCGATGCGTCCAATTTATGAGGCGATACACAAGCGATCTGTTAGAAGACATTTAATTATTCATAACTTGTCAAACATTTATAGCATTGATAACTTTGTGAATTTCAATCTATCTTCAAATTCGATATATTCAAAGTAACCTGATCACTTTTCATAGCTCAAGAATATTGTCAGAGTTATTAAAAACAAATTTTTGTAAAGAAGTTATTTTTGTCTTAAAACAAGAAATCATTAGATTATGTGTGGAGCCAGACCACCAAGGTGGATAACAGGTTATATAAGAATGCGGTTTTGATCAATGGCTCAAATTTTCAAAGATAATGATTTTATCTTATGATCAGATATGGTTAAACTAGGCTGATTTGCAAGCAAACAAGGCTAATTTTCATCATAAATTTTGATCATATATTGTAAACACCAAGAAATTTTTAAAACAAGAAATTTTTAAAACAAGAAATTAACTAAAAATTAAATTTCATTGGTCATCCCTTTGAAAATGGGTTATGTTTGACAAAAAATGACTGATTTTTAAAATTTTATTCACACTTAAAATAGGGATAAATTAGGGATAAAATCACTTTCAAGTATTCTATTTTTCAGAAATAATGCATTTACGATCAAAATCATTAAGCTCATTTTGTTAACTCATATGACCACCCATTGTGATCATAGCCTATGATTATAAATAAGCTATCCCATTTATGCAATATTTTAAACTTTTTAGTTTAAATGAGAATTTATAGCTGTCTTAAATGGAGTTTGATTTGAATTAATCCATCAACTTTTGAATTTTCAATAAAATGTATTTTCCAGACAATGAACTAATAATTTGTTTTCGGATAAAAATTATTTGAAACGAAAGCCTCTGAAAGAGTGCGAAGTTTTACTCCAATCTGAGGCTAAAACAAATATTTAGTTATTCTGGAATCAAGAATATTAAGGAATGTTTGTATAAAAGTTGAAGGAAACAAATGTATCTTATTCTCAATGTTTGTGATAATTTTTTCATAATTTGCTTTGATAAATTGGATGTATCATGGTGAAAATGACATGTTTTTGGACATTGAAGTGAATTCATTTTCAATTTGTTTGCAATTCTCCATCAGTTCTCCCAGAAATCGATACAATGGTAGGAATAATGACAATAAAAATGAATTAATTGTTTTTAAAGTTTGTTTTGCGCTTCACTTTACTTACTTCTTGGGATTTAATTTCATTAATGAATTGTCTTTAAACAGAAATTTCTGATAATTGAAGTCAAGTAATGTTTAAAAAACAAAATCATAATTTGGTTACCATTAGAGTCATTCCGCTTCCAGAAAGACTGTCTGCCAGTAGTTTAGTGAGAGTGGAGTCTCGATAGGGAATGTGTCCGCTTCTTCTCTTGGGATCGGCTAAGGAGGAAATACAGTTGCCTTTGAGAGTAAATAAAAAATGTCTAAATATAGGGCTATATTTGTGATATGAGTGGTTTTTACCCAAAACAAGTAGAGAGCGATTGATATTATTGGCTTCAATTAGTGTCTCTCCTTTGCTGTTTGTTCGCTTTGTCTTTTCACTACCAGCCAGGTCCACCAGACATAACCGACCTTCTCGTCTGATATATCCCTGAAAAGTAGTTCTAATTATAATATGAGTATTGGAGAGGCGCCACAAAGCCATAGCAGAGCCAGAGAGTGCCATATGTATTACCTGGGGATCTTCGGGGTCTTGTGTTTCAGAGCTTAGAGTTATTGTCATAACTGAATGCGAACGACTCGAGTTATCGTTCATACTATGACTGCGAACCGACCTATTCTTACAGCCTATTGTCAACTAATCACTCATTCAATTCTTAATTATATTGACTTATTGTAAACCTTCTTCGAGAACTCCCTCCAGATCTCCGATATCTTCGCACTCGACTTTAAATAGATTTTCTGCGTAAAATCCCCGGTCTTTAGCCCAACGAACGTTCAAACTTTTTGGCGATGGATTGAGAAGATCGAGAACCTGGAGTCGAATCATTGGACAAATAATAGTAATTAAGTCTGAATATAAACAATATATAACATAATTGACATGTCAGCACTGACAGAGGCTGTCAGCACAGCACAGCCTCTACAACTAGAATACCTGCTCGTTATAGACTTCAAGGTAAGAGACATGAATAATGTAGAAAAGACTTCTGTTTTTTCTCAGTTTGATTTGTTCGAAGAGATATGCAAATGCTAATTGCACAACACCAATAATTTTCTTCTCTCCACTCTCTCCCTCTCCTCTGCCATCATTAGGACTTCCTTTAGTGGTGATCGTGTTCTCGGAGGTAGAGATTTGCTGCCAAAGCACATAATGACAGTTTGAAAAAAAAGACAAATGTTGGCTGTAGTTAACTAAACTCATAACTGATATTACATTATATACTCTAAACACAAGTAATTTGTGCGTTGAGTGTGTGTTCAGGCAATGAAAGACAATTCCGATGTGTTCTCCTTAACTGGATTTCACATTCAAATTACCTCTCAATGTGTTATTGCCTCACATTATACCAGCAGTTGATACGGCATTAAGTTTCTCAAATAACCTATTACCTTGAACATAACCTGAGCTAGCTCATTCTGCTCTCAACAATTAAAATGAGTCAGAAATACTGTAGCCATCCATTCAATAAAAAAGTTTACTAACTAACTAAACAATAGATAAAAGTATTGATTATTGAATGGATGCCTACAATACAGTGCATTCCTCAATAAGTTGTTTATCACTGTTTTTTGTCAACTATCTTAAATTCTAAATATTGCAAAAGATCTCAGATATATACTAGATATGTACATGCTCATTTAACAAATTGAAGAGCAAGTATCTGATGCCA
>JAQFXL010000906.1:0-15415 GCA_034693445.1 Edwardzetes edwardsi | reverse complement strand
AGTCATCTATCACATTTTATGGTTTGATTTTATTAACCAAAAACACAAGTTTTACATAACATTTGTTATCAGTCGATGTCATGCGTTAAACATTTATTGTTAATACAAATCATTGATAAGATTAGTTACAAACGAAACAAATTTCTGTTAATTCAGTTTTTATTTGCTTTCGATCTCTTTGTCCGAAATTATCAAAAACGAGATCTTATTATATAACTCGTTATTAAATCTGATTTCAGTACAAAAAATCTGGGTTTTTATTCGATTTTAATTTACCCTTCAATTGAAGCTCAGATATAATCCTAGACATGAAATCAGTTAAAGTGAATCCCAATTTCATTCTGGAAATTACAAAATCGAGTCATACATTCATTGTTTGATTTTTTTACTTTGAAAAGTTGGAAATTTTATTGTTTTTGTTGGAATCGGTGCCAACACTTCGATAAATATTAAAAATATTCTCACTTTTACTTCAAATCAAATGATAATTAATGACTTATTTATATAAAAATATGAACTCATTGAATGATTAAATGATTATCAGGTGGTTGTGCGGGTGTGGCAATGTTGGTGGGACCGGACGCCCCCATCGCCTTCGACCGCAAAGTGAGGTCGACATATATGGCGAATGTGTATGACTTCTACAAACCAGAACTGAGTTCAGAATATCCAACAGTTGACGGTCCGCTGTCTAATCAGTGTTACCTCCAAGCAGTGGACAAATGTTTTCAGTTATACTTCGAGAAAGCGAGTAAACAGAAGGGAAGCGTCGTTTTAGACGACTTCGATGCCATCCTTTTTCACGCGCCTTACTGTAAACTGGTTCAAAAGTCAATCGCACGACTCTTTTTACTCAAATTTCTCCAAAACCCTGAGAAACAGTCCCCAGAAATCAATAAACAATTGGAAAAATACAGGTTTGCCTTAAATTAAACATTTGTTTGATTTTCGTTTAATTAATTGTTTTGTGATTTGAATAGAAATATGAAACTCGAGGACACGTATAACGACCGCGAATTAGAAAAGGTTTTAATCACTTTGAGTAAACAGGCCTTTGAGGGTAAGACCGACCCCAGTCTGATGTTGGCCCGATGTGTTGGCAATACATATACGGCCTCACTCTATGGCTGCCTTATCTCATATCTACTGAGGTTTTCATTTAACGTTTAATCAATTGATGGAAATTATAATCATATGAATCCAATAGTGAGCCGATTGACCGACTGTTGAATAAACGACTGTTGCTTTTCTCATACGGCTCTGGTCTGGCGGCGTCCATGTTCTCTGCTCGAGTGTCGTCAGAGGGGTCGGCACAATCGTCTCTTGCAAAACTGCTCAAAGGAATCGCAGATATTCCTAATCGTTTGAACAAACGCTACAAAGTGACGGCTCAAAGATTTGAAGATACCCTTAATTTGAGAGAACAGACTCACAATAAGGCTCCCTATACACCGGTCGGACCCGTCGATGAGTTGAGTCCCGGAACCTATTATTTGTCGTCCGTTAGCGACAAATATCATCGCTCTTATGAACGCGTTTCAAATGACAATAAGAATTAAAATTTTATAAAAACTTTCGAAAACTTTTGAAGAAATCATTGAGTTTTTGAAATGCAATCGATTTTACATTAAGTGATAAAAGAGTTTTTTTCGAGTATTTAAATGGTTTTAATTATGTTATCAATTGATTTATAAAACAGAGACAAAAGTAATAAAATTATTTACTATTTGTTATTATGTTTTCAAATTTTCAGATGTTTTTTTGAATTTATATCTCAGTTTAAAAGCTTTAAAGTTTGCAATAGTTTTATATCAAATATAAATTTCAATCAATTCTTGATTTGTATTAAAAATGGATTCAAATAATAAAATTATGAGTTTTTTCAACCCTAAAGTTTTCGTTGGTTTTTGATTAGATATTTCTCAGAATTGTTTTCAACTTTCAAATTAGATTTTTAAAGTCAAAACATTTCAGTTTTGATTGAATCGAAACCAATCGTTGAATTCGTGATTTGAATGAATTTTCATTTTCAACACAACTTACAAATCATTGTTTTCTTTAAAATTTGAGTAATTGATTATAACTTATAATTTATAAGCCATTGCAAGACTCTCTGTGGCTCCAAAATCTGTCTCTTAATGAGAAATTCTCTCATTGAGTGGTCTCTTAATGAGAGGTCAGACTGTATTAAAATCAATACTCAAATATTTTTGAAAATTCAAATAAATTGATATTCAAAAACAATTTTAGAGATAATTTTAGCTGATTTTTAGGAAGTTCTCTCCGATTCGTGAAATATGACCCTATTTATCTGAAACTGAAATTTGCTTGCTGTTCTCTAAAGAATTTCAACATACTTTAGATGGATTCATTCAATTATTTTTGAAAATTAAATTTTGCCTGGATATGATTTGTTTTCAAGTTGGGAAACAAACATAGCTATCGGTTTGTGAGCGATAATTGAAATGTGGAGCGATTTGTGAGTGAGTTGTCATCAATTTATAGCCATTGAACTGTTATTAATAGACTACAGACTCCTTCGATGTAACAGAAGCTCAAAAATTTGTCGTTTGAATTCAATATCATATTTCAAGAATTTCTTCAAATATTGATAGCCTTAAGCAAAATATTTGTTATGCAATACTTGATATACAAAATAAGAGTAGAAGTGAACAATTGAAATGTAGGACAAGGGGTAGAGATATTGGAGAAGAGTTTAGAATCTCGTCTATAATAAAGTCTAGTTTTGAATATTGTATTCAGTGTTATATGCAGTCAACAGTTGATGCCATCGATGCAACTGATAGACAATCGCAGTCAGCCTTAAGGACATCTATTTTGCAAACTAACTGTAAATTCTATACACATTGTATGTCCCGCTGGGCTTAATTGACTATTCAATGTTGAGTAGCTCTCTCTCTCTCTCTCTCTCTCTCTCTCTCTCTCTCTCTCTCTCTCTCTCTCTCTCTCTCTCTCTCCCTTTCACTTTCTCTGAATTTCGGCATTTTTCAGATATTTTTGATTATTCCGAATCAATTGTATGAAAAAAATGTTGAAATGATTTTAAGATCAGAATATCGAAAAATTTAAGAATAATTGTTATATAAATCTTTGGGTCAATCGATCTGAAAGCTATCACAAAATGAGAGCACTTTAGTGTTTAGGTTGAGTCTCGTATTACTTTTTAAAAGTGTACAGAAAGTTTTTATTTTTGTCAATAAACGGACCTATTTTTCTTTGGACCCAGTTGCTTTAATTTTTTGTATTCATTCATTCATAGTTCATCTATATAAAGGACATTTATCAGGGATGTGCAAGCTAAACTACTCGTAATTATAAATCGCGTTATATAGTCTTAAATATTAATTTTATCCGTAATTTGGCCTTGACACAATTTTAGGCATTTAAACAATATATATAATGTCAGAAATTCTATAAAAATTTTCGAAATTAGATTCTTTCTAATTTTGAATTGAACCTTGATATACATTCACTATCACAGTTGCTAACTATCCTTTTAAAAATAAACGAGCTTGGTAGTTTCTGAATTTGTTTTACTTAAAGCATTTGTATTGAACTTTTTGTGTATTTCATTGTGTGACACATTTTTTCTGTCAATATTCAATATGTAAAGCGTGTGCCTCTCTCTCTCCCTGTGCTTATTTGCCAGTGCCCTGTCCGCTGCATCAGTTATGGTGTCAGAGCTAAAACACACATTTTCTATGCAGTTATGGGTTTGGGATAAAGCACTTAGCGTTTAAACGATTGCAACCATTGATATACTGTATTGTATCGCAAAGTATTGAAAATACATTTATCAAAATTCAAAGCAAAAAACAGCCAAAAAAACGTTTGCATTAAAAGCACAGACACTTTGAAAAAGTTGTGTTTATAGACTGAAAGTCGACAATTTATAGCGTAAACGCATAACAAAATGAATTGTGTGTTAAGTGCCAGGATAAGGTGCTAAGAATGAAGCCTTAGTATATAATTTGAGCAAGATTATTTTAGTTTAAACAACAAGTTTTAGTTTAGTTTAAAAAAATATGTTTTCAAACTCTCTTTATTTATAGCATTTCTATTATAATCGTAAGAATACGACAATATTTGAATGGATTATAATATCGACTATTATTATTGTATTGTATTCTCGGAACTCATATATGACTGCATTTGTGCCAAACTTATATACAAAATGGTATTATAAAAAATCAGATCAAAAAGCATTATGTATTCGTTGATAATTGTGGTCCGTTAGTGACAGCCGTATATAATTGAAGCACTGGATGTAATATATGTGCAAAAATATGATTTTATATATTAGAACCAAAGTTGCGGAAAATTACTTTTAATTCATGTGCTAATGACCGAAGTCTGGGACTGACGTAAATTCTTTACACGAATATACTGTTCAGGATTTACAAGATTAAAAAACCGTGAATCGGACTCAGATCACCCCTTAACCACAGTTTGAAGGCATGACATTGTGTTGAAACTTGTAATCTTATTGAACAGATTCCCTCACTTTTTAGAGCTCCTGGTTTTTCACAATTGAATTCAAATTAATCCAATTTCACAATTGATTTGTTTCTTATTTAAACAAACGATAAAACAATGAATGAGAGGCTCTGCAGAAAATCTTCAATTGATTTGAAAGTTTGCGAACATTTATAATATTTACGATAAAATCTAATTTACAAATCAATGCTTGAAATTCTCAATATTTTTCAATTGTTAAGGAAAAAAATTGTAGTAATTTTGTTGGCATTTTCCTTATCGTCACACAATTTTCTGATTCATTTTAATTAGATTTTAATAATGTCTTTGAAAACGACATTCAATTGTTTTTGTGATTAAATATATTCCTTTAAAACTCTAAAATTAATAACATTTGAGGTTCGAAATCAAAGACGTATTCAAATCTGAAAAAGGTTTTAATTTTCATTCATATCATGTTTTACATCCAATGATATTTAAAATTGAATTAAATGTTGGAAGGATTGGGTCTATGATTCATAGAGTAATCGATTCCTTGAGTGTTAGTTAGCATTGGATGTAATATCTATTCACTAATGTATTCAATAAACTGTTTCTAATGTTTGAAAATACGACAATTGCTTTTGAGTGCAAGGTTTGAATAAATGTTGAATTAAAGAGTGAGAATCTACCAGTGCTTGAGTTAAGAATAATTTAACAGTTATTCCTGTCCTCCTCTCAAGAGTTGTGTAGTGTCACAGACAGACTGTTTTGATCAAACATTTTATATAAGTTATGTTTTGATTTAAATATTCAGTTGTGTGCCGTTCGCTCTGACTGCAGCCTAGCCTATGATGGAGTGAACTGACGCCCAAACAATATATTCTGATATTAAAGTTTCGGTAAGTTTTCATATTTGCGAAAACGTTAACAACAAATAAAATATAATAAATGATAGCATCAAAAAAGTAT
Organism: Edwardzetes edwardsi; assembly: GCA_034693445.1. Classification (NCBI taxonomy): domain Eukaryota; kingdom Metazoa; phylum Arthropoda; class Arachnida; order Sarcoptiformes; family Ceratozetidae; genus Edwardzetes; species Edwardzetes edwardsi. The sequence continues at coordinate 9,967 of JAQFXL010000906.1, read as the reverse complement.
TGTTTATGAGAGTTATAGGAAAAGCGTTGCGATTACACAGAATATGTTGAATCCAAATATCTATATATTGAATATATTACTGAGTGATGAATGGCCAAAATGTGCACAACTATTCAAACTAAAGCTCTTATAGTTATATACAGATATGTATGCATTACTATTCTTAAGACATTCAATTCATGCGAAAAATGAGCGCAAGATATTCAATATTAATATATTTATATAAACTGTGCGACGAATGTGAATGATGTGAGTGATGACCAGTTTTTTACATAAAATTTTCTTCGCATTCAATAATGCCATTGAGTTCTGCTATACTTTATGGCACTCTTATCTTATGTCATATAATAGTCTATAACAGACTACAAAACACACAAAATATATAAATGAAATTCAGAGCAGAAGAAAAATTTTGTTCACTATTTGTGCCATAATTTTGCACTGGAGTTGAATTGTGGCGTCCAATAGTAAAGTCGATTTTAAAATAACTCGGATATCATTCGGTGTTAGTGTCAGCCTTTAAATGTCTGCCAGATGTCAATCATATAAATTTCATTTAAACTTTTAAATGTCCAACTCTTTTATCAACTCTTTTATCCGACAAAATTTGAATATTCTTTTCATAACAACTTTTTATTAAATTTTCTCAGAATGTAATCAATTTTCACACTAAAAAGTCAGTAGTAAATTGATCTTGCCTACTTTTTGGAACCTTTTGTTGTGGATATGAATTTATTGGCAGTTGTTATATAACACTGAATACATTTTTCGGTAAAAAGTAGTCTTTTGTGACTAACTATTGATTTGTTTGATTATTTGCTGTTCGACTCCAATTCGACTCCAATTCGACTCCAATTCAAAGCCTTAACGGATATTTCGATAATATTTTGTGAGAGAATTGAATCTCAAAAAGTTTACATTAGAAACAGTGAACAATAAATTGGCGTAACTTTTATTTGTGAATAAAAGTAAACTAGAATAGAGTGGAGTAAAGCTAAGGATAGAGTAGAGCGCACTTCCATTTTTTTACTTAACAAACATTAGTTTGAGTCGATTCTTGTGACAGCATTCCCATCAACAGAGGGCTACTTAGCCCACAGTGTCTTTTGTCCGCTGAAATACGAGCTGAGGGCACAAATATTGTGAACATTGTGGTGAACACTCAATGTCTTCTCTTGACGGCTGCCCTCGCAGTGGCCGATCACACAGAATAGACTTCCCTTAAGTTTTGATATAAATATATAAATACCCGCTTCGATGGACTACAATAACTCAAAATATAATAAACTTATTGACGAACCTTTCGATCAAAGTTTAAGAAAATTCATTGAATTTTATATTAAATAGAATCGAATGAAAACACATTCAATGCCTTACATAAGAGGCCTCGGAGTCTGAGACATATCAGAGTTGTTGCCACTCAACAGGTACTCATTCAACAACTTTTCATAAGTCCTGAGAAATTGTTATTTAAGCCCTAAAGGCTTTATATTGAGTCAAATCTTATTGTTATAAACATTGTTCTCTGTATTTCTCATTCATTCATCAATACCAGGTATATTTTGTTCAATTGTCAAAATATGGCTGAATGAATGGTCAAGCATTTTGTTTATATGAATATCCGTCAGATCTCCTTTCAATTTCTTTCATATACTGAGTCTTGGATTTAGAGTTTGGGCTCTATTTTTCTTTTTTATGTATTTCTCGAATATAATCGAACCAAAAATGCAATGCAATTGAGTAACGGATGTAAAGACTCTGACATTTTGATCAATTCATTGCGAATACAACACTATTTTATTTTGGGTTCCCATTGATTTGGGTATTGACTGATTTGTCCTGAATTTATACATTCCTATTATTGAATACTTTTGAAAAGATTCAGTAAAAAAGCAGAAAATAGAGATGTTTTACAATTATTCTATATTTTTGGTGATTCTCTCTCTTTTAAACTCTATTGAAAGGCAACAAAAAATTGTGGAAATTATATACAAAGAAGTACTGGTCTATTGAAAGACGTGTCACCCCTTCTTCAGTCTATTCTTCTGTTCCTCATTCCATTCAAAATAGAGTTCATCCCATTGTGGGTTTGATTTTAGTAGAGAAGACACAAATAATAAGATTAGCTCTAATCGCTTCTCATTGCATACAATTCATTGTAATCTATACGAAGGGGAAACTGACTGAACCCGACTCACATCAGGTGCAACCGATAGCTATCGCCTATTAAGTACCGATTGACAAATAGCAATGAAGTTTAAAACTGATTATAATTAGAGTGTATTCACATTCAATCGATTGACAATAGAGTGAAACGAATTCAAAAATATTTGAATGTTTCCGAAAAACACGAAAATTTGACAAAAAAAATTGAAAAACTTTCAAAACCAGTATTTGACGTAAGAATGGTCTTCCGTTTCAATGGCTTTCGTTAATAAGTATTGATTTCATTCTGGAAGAGATCACAGCTTTTCAGACCAAACGGTGTACACAATGGAGTGAACCCATTGCCTCAAATATACTCCAATAGTCATTGTGTTTAACAAGTTTTACGTTTCATTTTTAACTCGATTCAACTCTTGATTTAAGACATGAGTCGTATCGATGGTACGGGTATTTAGTGAATGCAGGTGTGAAATACGTATCGCTTTCAAGAATTGGATTACATTTAAACACATCATTCGTTTGTCAATTGGATTAAACAGTCATACAAAGTATGAAGTCGTATATAAAGTCGCACTCAATGTACACTGTTTTTGAATGAGCACAAAGAGTTTCGGTCAAAACCTCTCACTATTGGCAAAGGGATTGTCTGCACTCATTGTCCAATAAATCATAGCTTTCAAACATTAGTAAATAGTATTTCACAAAAATAACATTCATTACTACATTAAATACATTTTTTCAATGCTCTTAAAAATGGACCGAAAATAAAGGCTTAAAGTTATGAATGAAATTCAATAAAATTCTGTATTACTCTCCCGATTGTATTCTATTATATACTAGGTTTTTACTCATAAATTATCTTAATTATTAAAATTATTAATATAAGTAATCCTGGTATATTGTTTGACTAAATCTTCCTGATATAAGATTCAATTATATAAATTGAGTTGAAGTTTGTTTGAGTTTTGATAAAATTGATAAATAATCGAAAGTCTTTGAAATAATAATTACATTAATTTTATTGAATCAACAAATTTTTATTTCACACATTTTTAAAGATTTTATAATTTTTCTGTTAATGATTCAAAAGTAATGGAGAATATGTTTAAACATTATTCTGATTCTATCGATACCTTTTAGTCTCAAATCCGAGCAAATATTCACAAAAAAATTCACAATATTTTGATATAATTGGAGATTTAGAATAACATTAGGACTGAATTAATTACAAACAATACAATAAATGAATTAATTGTCGGCAACCATATCGGTGTTGCCTTTCTTTTCGTGAGCACTTCTTTTATTTTCTGAATACCAATCGTTTTCAGTGATAATTGCATTTGAATTACGTTTGAGGGAAACGTGCAAATGATCTAAAGGTATCACTTCACTGCCCATTGAGAAAGGAGTGGTCGGCGAACAGTTATTGTGCGCCGAACCGCCTGAGCCCGCAAAAAGACCGAAATTCAAATTTGTTGCCGCGTTGGGAAACATTGGAAATATTCCGGTATACGGTGATCCCACTGATCCAAATAGACCTCGAGGAAGAGATGAGTTCAAGTTTGACGAGTGTGAGTATTGTCCGCTCAGACCAGCGCCGGCAGAACGCGACGAACCGATTGCGGAACGCGGAGAAGTCGATATAGCATTGGTAGTCATGGAACTGACCAAAGGGGGTGGTATTCCCACCGCATTATTAGATATATTTGTCAGCATTGAGAGGAATGGCTGTGAGTTTGGATTTAATGACGTATTAGTCGGGTGTGGATTGAAATGTGACGAACACTTAGTGCTACTCTTTGTCGATATATCTTTGGCTACGCTTTGGTTGTGTTTGTAAGCCATTAAAGAAATCTGTGAATTATTTTTAGCACTCGATTTGTGTTCATCGATGCCATCATTTTCAGAGTCGTTGCAAATCTTTCGCTTTCCATTAGTCTGTGCGCCGCTATTGACCAGTCTTTCAATTGTTTGGAGAACATCCCCTTCGCATTCCTTCAGAGCGTTGGACAAGACATTGGTTTTTAGATTTGGGAATACTTTACTCAAAATATCAATCGAAGATTTGGGCGCAGACTTTGCTTTATTCACATTTGAATCGACAGACTTATCAGTATTTTGGTTGAGTTTTATGTCAGAGCTCTGTTCATCTGATGAATTGTCCTCTTTTTCATTGGAAACGTTAATGTCATCGCTTTGGGCCCCGAACTCATCCGAATCATTGGTGTCATCCGATTCACCGCTATTTACAGTAATGTTCTCTTCAGTTGCGATCACTTTTTCAGTGTTTTGCCACTCTTTTGATTGCAAAAAAAGACAAATAAGTGAATGAAATGAAAGATAATTGAAGAGCGGAATCAAGTGCTCATAAGTAACCAAAAACAGATTCAAATAGAGTCTGGCATTCAATTTGTGACAAAAACAGAAAATATTTGACTGCATATCGTATGTTGTGTTCAATAATCAATTACACAAAACATTGTATTGAAGTCCAATTCTATGTCTGTATTATTTCAATAGTAGTTTGCAGTGAATCCAAGCAATTGATGTCAAATACAGCGATCGTAATAACGACTCACAAATAGTTTGGTTATTCTATCAATAAAGTCGAGACTATATATAAATACTAATAACTGTCCTCTAAATAAATTCCTTTCAATCGATAAATGAAGTGAAAGTTGACAAAAGTGACCCACTGTTGCAAATAGTTTTGGTTAATCATATAGACTGCTGGTTAGGTCTTTCTCTTTCTCTGCTTTAGACCAACATTTTTATGAATCATTTATTCTCGTCTATTGATTAGAGAATATTCTTTCATTGAATGAAAATTTGAAATAAATTTGCACTAAAAGTAATATTTTCACAAAAAATCGAATCAAAAGCCAAGAATTTAATAACAAATTTTTGTTCGAAAGAATGTTTGGATTGGAGTTTATTAAAGAGTCAGTCATTTGTTGAAAGCGTTCCTAAAAACTTCTGTCAGTTTTATTTAAATTTTATGATAAATACTTTGACTCTAATATGATATTCAATAATCAATGGATGACTTTTTGAAAGAAGCGATTTTGGAATTTATTCATTCGATTGCTTTTGTTGTTCGACTCAATTAATATTGAAATTATTAGACTTAATACCAGATTAAAGGGACACTTCTCTCAATGTTAATGATGTGTTTAGCCCTCCATTTATTAAAGTAAATTCTCAATTCATATGCAAATGGTCTTAAAATATTCATTTTAAAAGTTACCCATATTTGGCATTCCTGATCAACTATTAAATCGTTTGCTCAGTACTTATACTGAATGGAAACTTTAGAGCAGAGGAAAGAGTCTAATAGAGAATGTGATGCATAGCACGGGACTGGCAGTCAGTGCTGGTGTCGACAATATTAAATTTTTGCGTTAATTTATCACAGCTTTGGTATTATATATGTTAATTTTGTTTGAGACCAATAACTATATATATATTTATACTTATATATACTGTAAGATAATATATTATGCTTTGGGAGTCTCTCAACGCAATTGTCAGTTATGTGAGAGATGTGTGACTTTTGTCCATATTATATATAAAAGTACTTCACATATATTGAGTCACATCTTTTGTGTGTCCTATTGAGAAAACTTCAAAAAATTTCCTCATAAAGTATGAGAGATGGCTCACAAAATCTTTTCTTATTAAGTGTTCTCTCTCTCTCTCTCTCTCTCTCTCTCTCTCTGCGATGAAATTCCTATCTATCTATCATTCTTTCATTCTTCACATAAACGTTAAATTATATTTTGTTTTGTGAGAACACATAACACACATCAGTGCAGAGAACAGTATATTAGCGAATAGAGAACAGTAGAGATAAGGATGGGTAGAGAAGAAAATAGAGTACTATATTATATGATATGATATCCCTTTTTAACTATTATTATGTTCTATAGGTTTACTCGCAATTTAATGTTTTATATCTTTAACTTTTATAGATCCATAGCTTTTATTTGTAGAGCGAAACACAAATACCTTACTCTATTTATTATGATTTGCAACTAAAATAGACTCGAATTAAAATAGCTTTCCATATACTGAGTAATAATAAGATAGAGGTTTGTTAGAAGTTTGCGCTAAACTTTTGATGGCCAGTCTTATCTGGAATTCAACTACTTTTTGGCCATTTGTGAGCCGTCAGTATTTCTATTGCGATTGCATTTCAATTTCATAGTTATTGTCCTTTTTGTTCACAACTCGAGTGGCACTCATTCTCGCGAAACGAAGCAATACTTAAGGAGTGAACAATGAATATATAAATGCATAGATTGGAAACTGAAAAATTGCTCGAATAGATTAGATATGACATACGATCACAACAAGTGATGTTTCATTTGATTGAATTACTATTACTGTTATTACTTACTTATTACTTGATTATTGGCAGACCTCTGAATAGGACATCAAAATCAATGCTTTGCAATGTTTTTTACACAAATCACTGAATGAATGAAAGGCTCAAAAATGTATACAAAACATAATATCTTATTTGTCAGTTCAGTACAAAAGATAGGAATAAAGTTTAAAATTTTTAGTTCAATTGAGATATAAACATAAGAGACAATAGGTCTGGTGACCCCCGCAGACCTCCAATGATGTGATTTGAGTACAGATTTGCAATAATGTTGTCAATAGTACTAAAAGCAGACATCAAATTGCGTACAACTCATAACTGTCTTTCTTTTCAACAAATCTATTCAAATGACTGAAAAAAGTTCTTTTCGTTTCTTTTTTTAAGGGAAAGCTTTTTATGCGTACACTATATGAATGATGAGGAGAGAGGGGAGCGACCAGTCTCTGGCCTCTAGTCTCTGGTCTACTGCAAGAGTTTTAGAAACTATAGATTTCGATAAAGTAGTCGAAACTCTGGTTTAGAAAAATTTATATAAAGTCGAGTCGAGGCAGAGTGGAGGCACAGCTGATATTATGTGTGCCTTCAATAACAGTAAATAATATAAATTGAGTCCATAAAAGAGGAGCTAATCTATTGAATAGAGTTTTCAGTTGTCGTCGAGTAGTTTCGGTACAATAAAACACACGTTCAGTAACTTTAAAATGAACTCAACAGCCAAAGCATATACACTTTGTAAGATGCCTTCATCTACTTGTCCTGTCCTGTAGTGCTCTTTTGGCCCTTTTGTCAATTCTTGTGCCTATAATCTGTCAAATATTTCATTTTGAAGTTTACGCTCTCAGAAAGTCTCCAAAATTGAAAGTTTTGCCAAATATTTTATCGGCTGACAAACTATGACTTTCCCCCAACTCTTGTGTCAAACTATTATTTTTTACTATTTGTTGCGCTCGCACTCCAATTATGACAGATTTTTGACAGAGTCTTGAATAAAGGGCAGCTGCCCTCTCCTCTCCTGTCACTGTCTTCATCACACAGTGCAATTCACTCAGCACTGGTATACGCAAAGCTTTCTCTAATTCAACATCAATTGAATGCAACAAATAAAAAAAGTTACAATTAATCCACTTTAGAACGACCGGCAATGAATAGCTTCAGCACTGCCTCCGAGTCTCTTATTTTTGAGGACATGTCAACAATTCATTGACGAGTTTTTTAAAACTTTTTGTTGAAAATAAAACTATTATTCTTTGCTTTCAACGTTCAAAAGCAAAGATTTATTTTATATAATAATAACTGCAATAATACTCATTGCAATGAGTACTGTAATCACTGCTTAACTAACATAATAATGATTACAACAAATAATTTGTTAAATATTATTATAAATCTATTCAAACAAACCTGTCGTCGATTCGCGATTTTGATCTCTGGCTGAGTGCTGATTATCTGTAGAATGTCTGGCCATCGGCGGTGATTTCTCAACATTTGAGTATTTGGAAGCGTTGATCGGTTCACCTGATGGTGAAGAGCACTCTGATGTCGATGGCCTTTCCGTCGTTTCTCCAGAAGTTGGACCCCTTCTGTTTGCCTGAATTTCAAACCAAATTATCTCAAAAACATTCTTAATTAAGGAATCAATTGAGTAATACTTGAATGAGTTGAGCCATGGCTGCAGAGAATGTGAAGCCAGCCCTATGCATCGCAACTAGGCCTTCGTGACACCCATAGAGAAGACCCAACTCTCGCGCCTCATTCTCTTCCTGAGCCTTCATTTGACAAATTAGCAGATATTTAAAAATCTGTTGAACTCTTGTTTCGATCTTAAATGATCTTACTAATTTAGAAGAATGAAATACCTGTTGTCTTCTAAGGGCTACCTGTGCTGCCATAACTCTTTGTCGCTCTGCTATTAGTGTGCATTTGGCACAGGAACAATCTTTCCAACGACAATAACGTTTATGTCCCTAATTGTTGAAATGTTTCAATAAAATAGCTCAGAAATGGCGACAATTATCTTATTTTCAGACATCGAACATAATTTTGGCTAATTTTCACAAATATTGGATAAATTGTTTGGCAAAAGCTAGTAATTACCTTGAGCGCAGAGACGACACCATGATTGCGACACCTAGCACATTTAGGTGTTCGCTGATAACGTTCAGCCGCAGACCTCATCATAAAAGGTGGCGGACCAGTTGGAGGAGATGAAGTTGAGTGACCACTTCCTGAAGGTGGCGAAGAATCGATGGAATTGTATGTCAAAGCTCTGTTCGAGTGCTCAGAAGGCAAGTTAGTAACCGAACAATCGTTAGGTAGTGTCGAAACACTTGAAAAGTTCATGTCTTCGACAATACAAATGAGTGATAATAATGGTATGATCTGTGCATCGAATGCAATGATAACATCAAATGCACGTGTCTTTTATGGCACATCAAAAGCAAACGGTAGAGCACTCGATGCGCAGCCAATGGTTAGTGCCATTGATGTCTATACGGCTAATACACTCATTTCATTGGTTATTCTCTCTTCAGATCAATAGAATCTGTATTCATTGTATGACTACTGAAGTTACCATTTATTTGTTGCTTTCAATTCTTTTTAGTGTATTTCCAAATTCTGTTTCATCTCTAATATCAGCCCTAATGTCATCTGTCGGCTCTCATTCTCATCTATTTCTTGATCAACATTTTTTGAGTCAAAATTATTCCTTTCAACCAATTGTCTCAATCAAACTCCAATTATTAAAGAATCGCGCCTTAAATCTAGCGAACAATTGGATCAATTAAATTGTTTTAATTAACTTTCAAATTAATTTATAAATCAGAGTTCGCCAGAGGGGTCAGACCAAAACCCCTCACTGGCTCGAATTTTTGGGAAAACCCCTCTCAATTTGAAAGCTGCAATCCGATTCGCCGGTCTAACCCCCCTCCCCGAACAAAGCCATCAAAACTGAACTTAGCCCGAAAATGGTCATTTCAACCCTTATTTTCATTTCACAACCCCTATTACATTTAATGAGAAACCATCCCTGACCCTCTCCTAGGATTTTGGTCGAAATTTTGTGAATACCAAATGACAACTCTCTCGAGTCAAAGTGCAAATCCTGAAGTAAAAGCATCAATATAGAATGTGAAATTCAGTTTGTTAAATTGTGAAAGCTTTTTATGCCTTGAAAATATCGCTACAAAGTACATTGCTAAATTTTTCTTATGAACAATGAAATGCACAGAAATCTGTTAATGAATGTCAATTTTTGGATTAGATTCATAGAAATTGTGGTCTTTTGGTAATATTTAGACCGACTTTCGTCAAAATAATGGTCTTTAAATTGAAAAGAAGTGACGAACAACTTATTTAAAAAACAAGGATTAAAGTCAATCTAATAGAACTCCATTAACCCTATTATGTATAAAA
>JAQFXL010000905.1:0-15415 GCA_034693445.1 Edwardzetes edwardsi | reverse complement strand
TCATTAATTGTTTTTATTACTACTAATATTGTATGCCTTACAATCCAAGATACTTTTTCTTAAAATTAATTCTTTTCATGGAAATATTTAAGCTTTTTGTAAAAAGAAATATTTTGGATCGTTTGAGAAATCTGTAGGTTTAAATGACCTGTCATTTCGGTTTAACAGAACCAGAGCAATATAGATACTATTCGTCTTTGGAACAAAATGCGGCAAAATTATGGCCAAGGATTGATTAGTAGGGAGCAGATTGAAACTGTTGAGTTCCTAGACTCGATTCTCTCAAAGGAACGAGTTTTGATTACCGGCTCCTTTACAATGAATATTCTGATAATCAAGTTCTGCCTAAAGAAACCCGAATGTAATTTATTACTTTCGACCAAATTCCTCACGCCTTTAGTTTCGGCCTTTGCCTTCAAATTGGATTTTGATCGTGCAACATTCAATAAAATTAATGATATGTATGAAATTTCATTAGCAAAGAGACTTTATTGATTAATATAATCTTGCAAATTACAGAATTGTTCGTTTGAAAGGTATGGGAATAATCAATGTTTGGAATAAAAAAGCCTTTTCGGCCGCATTATTGGACATCAATCAGAATAAAGAAGAAGTTAAGTCATGTATCACCAGGGCTATTCTTCGATCAAAAAGTACACCACAAACTATAGTGGGTTTACTAAATGATTTTAAACCAGTGTTTAAACTTTTCCTCTACGCCATTGCAATAGCATTCATAGTGTTCATAATCGAGGTTATGATAAAATTACACAGATGTATTTGAATTATACATTGAATGCCACAAATCTTAATGTTATCGAAATAAATAAATCACATTTGAAATCATTGATCGGAGTCTCTAAAGATGATTAAATACCTATAGATTAATCTGCATTGGTAACATTGGTAAAATACACCATATTCACATTAACATTTACTGTAAGGTCATGTAATGCGTGCATAAATGAATATCAAAATTGAGGGAAAGTTAGTGCCATAGACCTAGTTCATAAAATGTTAATTAAGCCAATATATTATTCGAAATAATCGTCGTTTTCAACCATGGTATCCAATGTGAGTAAGCTATCATTCAGACCAATGACATTACTGATAGCTCTCTTTCCTCTGCCAAAAGCCACCGGTATTTGAGAGACTTGAGTCCCGCATAAGTTAATCAAACAAAACGCTTGACTTTCGTTTGTATTCGACGGAAGAGATGACTATTAATTGAATTCTTTAATGAAAGATATTTTGGTTGAATTTCACTCATACCTGACCCGTACAGGACATAATCTACAATATTAAATGTAAGATCTAGTCAATTAAGTCGTTAGTAAAAAAACCATTCCTACCGTTTGTGTATAGCGATTGACATCACATAAAACACAAGTTGTCTAAAAAAATGAATGACTTTAATATGTTTCTGAAGATTCAATTTTGCCTCAAATATCCAAAAACTTATTCAAAGTTATATTTATTTGTTAAACAAATTGTGAACAAACCTGAAGTCCACTGATCTCGAAATTCATGCAAATCCTTATGATCTATGAGATAAACGAATCAATTGGTTTTCAACAAAATGAGATAGATCACATTCGCTGTTGTATGAGTTCTCTTCAAATACAAGGCGGTCGTGAAAATAGTTGATAGGACCAAAATTAATGGCGTTCTCTGCAAAAACATTTTGAATGAATGCAACGATTCTGTAGACAACAAAACTTAAAAGTGAGAGCAATTTACATGATTTAGTTGACCAAGATGCAAACTTGATCTATAGAAGAACATAAACAATTGAGCTAGGACCATCAATCATTCCGGACATATCAATGACATTTTCAACCGGAACTTACGGAACAAAGACTACTGAAACCATAGTTTTTGTTCGGACAACAATTCTTTGTATTGTTGGCTCAATTCAACCATTAATTGCAATTATATTTGAAAAAAACACTTGTTTTCAGAATTGAGTCAATGAAAGGAAATACAATTATTAGAGTCATTCAAACCTATTATGAATGACAACAATATTTTACCACAAAAGCAATTTGAAGGCCAATTGCAATGTTTGAGCAAAACTAATTTATTGTTCTGGTTTAAATAAAATAATACATTGTGGAAGATCATTGTAATGAAATTGATTAGCATATAAACTAGGGATCATTTGGAAAAATAGTATGATTTCAGTCACAAATAAATCTTACAAAATGTTTGAAATTTAAAAACAGTAAACAACAGTAATAAAGAATGTCTCAAATCTAACCAAGATTATATGAGAATAGCTCTAAACATCAAAGCTAACCATAAGGGCCAAGTTGAAATGATAGTACCATAAATATAGTCGACAAATGTATTTTTGTAAGGAATTTTCATGTCTTCTCCAGTCCTGTACCGGCGCTTATCAATTGATTCACGAGAGGCGACCTTCAGATCGTATGCCTGTCCTATAAGAGCGAAGATGTCGATGAAAGCCGTGGCCATATTGAAGTTGGATTTCCACCCATATTCACTCGCGCTATAATCTAGTATGAATAATGAATATAGCTAATCATTACTTCTTATGATCTAGCAAATAGAATAAATTTACCATATGGAAAGGTATGGTGATAATTATGATAGCCTTCACCCAAACTCAGATAAATAACTGAAAAGTTTTCTCTCGACGCTATACTTTTGTCGTACGGCTGGTATTCAACACAATTATCAGTCATTTGAGTTATAATTTCAAAATAATTATTCTGACCTTTAATCCCGACATATGTGCAGCGGAGTTGACAAGCCATGCCTGGTGTAGGGATACACAATACCGGGTCATATTTAATGCGAACGATATGAGCAATGATTCGGACCAGAAAAAGCACGGAATGAAAGTCGGAATTATTCCCCAAAACAACAAAACTAATGGCATATAATATTTGCGTTGGAATCGGACGACTGGATCGGACCAGAGGTCAGACATATCAATCTGACGGCCTTTTTCAATGACCTGCGGGTGCTTTTTGACCATAAGCCAACCCATATGGGAGAAGAAGAATCCCCTTTTGGAGTTGTGAGGATCTGCATCCGTTTCTGCATATTTGTGGTGAACTCTATGGTCACGACTCCATTCGTAAATGTCGTTCTGAAGGGCCAGTGTCTCCAAAATCATGAGGAGGATTCTGAGTGGTGTCCGAGCCTTATAACACTTGTGACTCCACAACCGGTGGGCGCCCGACAACACACCGAAAGCCGAACTCATTGCCACAAAGTAAGCAAAAATGACTGTTTGAAACTTGGCATAAGTTACACCACAATAGGCCCCATAAAACGCAATCAAATGAAGAATAGTTAGTTTGGCGACACTCGACCACACAATTTGCACTCGAAATGCATTTTCGGTTGACTTGACTTCGGAGTTGAGCTGTGATTTTGAAATAATGTTTTCATTTTGACATAACTTAATATTTTTCACTTCTTTTCCAATCAATTGATCTTTGATTTGAGTTTTTGCGATAATTGTCTTAAGACTATTGCTTTCTTTTCCCAATGGAGGCATGTCTTCACTGAAAATAGGATCAAATTACACGAATTGAAGCCAAGAATAAGTGAAGAATACTTGCATCTAAAGAGAAGATCCAATTGAGTTATACTTGAAATCGACAAAACAAAGTCAAAGTGAAAATTATCAGATTTTTATATAAGAAAACATTTTGATAAATATTAATGAACTCTGAATTGAAAGTCTCTTTGGTCTAAAACTCGGCCAAACATTGTATGTGCGAAAAGTCGCGTATATTAAGCATTTAAGCCAAGGCTAACACCAAATCTAATGAGTGTTTCGACGAATAATAACAATGAATAAAATACTACAAAATTAGTGTTCAAATGAATTGATTTCACAATTTGTGTGCAATCGATATGTCGACGGCTTTTGACTAAACACAGAATAAATTTTGTTTTTATTTAAGAAACGGTGAATTTTTTGGACACATAATGATTTCCTCAACCATTCCTAGCATTCCTATGGAAACGCTTGCATTTATTGATCCGATTTTTGAAGAGCTCAGGGCTCAGACATTAAAAATATTCTGTTGATTTTATAAAAATTCTAATTGATTATTAACTAGTATAGTTACATAATTGATTAGATTATTCCAAAACGAACATGATAAATTGATGAAAAAAATACTAATTATAAAAAAATTGTAATTTGAGATAACATTTAATTATAGCAATAATTCAATAGAATAAGTATTTAATTAATAGATTAATAAAATTTTAATTAATTTTTCCATAGTGGGAAAGTCATTGAAAGTTATATTGTTGTTTGTATAGGACCTTTGAAATAAATATTCGGCTGTAAAACTATTTCCTCTATAATTCACTTACTTTTTTAAGTAAAGTTCTTTAATAAACACGAAATTTATCGCTGTTTTGACAAAAAATCATTGAATTAATTAAAAATTTCAGTCAAAAGTTTAGAGCGATTGTCGATTAGAGACACAAACAACTTGCAAATTACATGTTTATTAAGTGTTAATAGTTTCAACCTTCAACTTTGATACAAAATCTGTAATTTATTGTATAATCAAATGGTAATGAATTTTCAAATGAGTTCTCAAAACATGTATTTAAACAAAAATGAATTAATAATTTCAGTGGAGATTCAGGTTAATACTATAGTACCAATAGTACCAAGCTTAATTAAAATATTTTCCGCCAATTATCATAATCTGTATTGAGAAAGCCTATTTCTAATCTAGATCTAATCTAGATGAAAATGAACACAAGCTAATTTGTCCATAAAAGAAAAAAGTCGACAAGTTGACAATGAGCCCATCCTTGAATTGTGTACTTGCTAAAAACGTTTTGGACATTTTTCAGTATAGAATTGATTGAACCAACGCCTGAATTTGACTAAAGAGGTCTCATTTTTGGCAAAATACGGCTGTTTTAGGAATTTCTTGTTATTCCAGATAACAATATCCCTCTCAATCTGAATCAAAAAGATGTGGATATTGCAAATGAGCATGATAAGATTGGAAAGCTATACCATTCTTGCCTCGCCATAGATGAAAAACTTGGAAAATAAAAAAGTTATGAGATTTGGCTCAGTGTAAAAATGATGAATAATTTTATGCTTCATTTGAGCGATTGGTGTAATCGTTTGAATGATCGTGCAATTAATTTCTAATAAACCCAATAAATGAAATTTGCCTTTGAGATGAACATTAGCCGGTCCTATTTGCTGCACAGATAAACTGAAGGGAAAGAACGGATAACCAAACAGTGAATAAATAGCATTCAAATCCAACTGTGCGATGTGTTGTTCTGGTGGAGGACAAGGCTGCCAATTGGCCTTCCAGTCGAGACGCAAGAATTTAACAAAAATGTCATATAATTTTGAACGCGTGATGACAGTCCCTAAAAACTCAGGACCGGAGTGGAGCTCATTCAAGTGCATAACGTCGGCCCCGTTTTCAGGGATTTCCTAACAAATGATTAATTTTAATAAAAAGTAATAAAAATCACATTTTTCTAACAAAAGCTTTTTATGGAATTGTCTGGTCTTTCAAATCCTATTCATTAGTGACTGTTATTTGAAAGATCATTATTTTTCAAAAATGAAATTACTTTAAAAACTAAGAAATGCTTTTATCTAATGATCTTTTTTCTGATAGATTGAAATTTTTCTTAAAAATTGCTTCGAAAACAATGTGTTTTTGTCGCATACCTGTAGATGACAATTGACAATATGCTCAGCCCTTCCTCTATAGATAAGTTTTGATTCTTCAATTTCTTTAATTTTAATGGGAAACCAATCGGGTTTGAGTCCATCCGAGTGGTGCCAAACAAATATAAAGCCATTTACTTCAGTGGAGTCCCAGAGTTTGATCATAACTTTGGGCAGATTTGAGCCTAACATTGATTTTTTACTCAATTATTGAACAAAAGCTAAAGAAAATTAATTTGAAAAAACTTGACTCACATTCAATGTCAGGCACTTCAGTGCAAAAGCCGGAGCTGTTGAAAGTCCATCCATGAAATGGACATCTTATTGAATCCCCGATGACCTGTCCTCCCACACCGAGGTTAGCACCCAAATGAGGACAGTAGGCATCGGCGACGTGAACATTGCCTGAACTGCCTCTGAAAACAACCAAATCATAACCAAAAGCAAAGACGGGTTTTATTTGATTGCGTTTCAGATCTCTTGATTCCAGAACCGATATCCAGCCGTTCGGATAAAATGGCGGCAATTCTTCTAATTTGTAGATTCTTTTCAGATCAAAGTCTTTGTGATTCCATTTCGTGTGACTTAAGTCCTGAATTGAATCCAATTTTCAAATTTAATCAAATATTTATTCTTTTCAAACATTTTTCCGAATAAATACCACAACTATTTCATTGAATGTTAATAATTTGAAAAGTTTGCGGCCAATTAGAACGACCAAGATTGTATTCACTAGTAATATAATGATATAACTATCCATCAATGAAACTAACTCGATCATATCTTGAATAGTTGTCGGCATCTTTTGCATAACAACAGATGTTTTCAAATGAAAAGGTTTAAAATAATTAAGTTTGGTAGTTTAAAGAGTAACAGTGAAATTTTATCGTTTATTCAAGGTCATATTTGTGTGATTCAATGTACAATGTAGTTAATATAAACCAATATGCACAAACTTGCATTTTGAACTAGTAAATATAATGTTATTAATTTTATTTAAACTATTCAGACACATATTAATCACATTTCGTTATAATCAGTTATTTTGATAGATTATTTAAGAGCAAGCACATTTAAAACATAAGTCAATTGGAATAAATTGAATTCTAGAACAATAATAGCGTTTAGAAAATAATCACAAATAAATTTCAAACTATTCCTTAGTTTCTAAAGGAATGTGACCATGGTACATCTGATGAATCATTATAAATCTTTTCATTGAACACTTTTTGAGTAATTTTATTTCATAAGTTTTAGTGTCTGAATACCTGTCTATTGGCTTTCCAACGAGACTTGTCTTCAATCTAATCCTCGGTTAAGTGTGACGAAACAATCTACCATGAACCAATTCAAACTTCATTTTCTTTTTCATTTTCTGTGTATTCTGTAACAAATGTATTGTGCAATGATTTGTCACGTGATTCAAACACGAAATCTGGACTGTCTTATAGTTACCTTATTCTGTACATTGTATCAGATTATTGCAGTATTCAATCATTTGACAAAATGATGAACAAACAAAGTGTCTCTCAAACTGAAACTAGGAGACTCGCTCTGAAAACTATAGTCAATAGCCATATGAATTCATTATTCTACCCATTGTTTCATAATTCAACCATGCTGATTATTTAAGAAATATACGATTAAAATTGGGAAAAATAGAAAACTCGTAATTTTAAAGACAACTTTCGTGACAAAAACAATATAACCAAAAAACTAGATTAAATCAGAATAATATTATCTGAATAAAATCAAATGTTGAATGTTGATAGGTGACAATTTTACTATAAATTAATCAAAAATAAATTTTTCATTTTTGGTTTTCTAATTATTTCAAAATTTGTTTTCCAAATGAATAAACCCTTTGAATAATGATTTATGTCTTCCAAAGTTTCAGAAGAATTTCCATTTTAACGTCAAAATAATCAAAGAATAACATGGATAATCATTATCTTATATGTATTCACATTTTTGCTAGTTTGTCTGGTGATCCATCATTGAAAGTATTCATTGCAATTAATCAATTCTTTTTTCGTGGGTTGAACAAGGTTTTTCTGAAAGTTTTTACTAGGATAACCCCTATTTTCCCAAAGTTTAATAGGAGGCATAAAATAATTGATTTTTAGAAATAATTAGAAATAGAAATAATTTTTAGAAATTTTCACCAATACTAATTCAGATTTAACATGAGCTTGCATATATTGCACTTTTAATCAGATATTTTTAATTATTCAGCAAAATGTGTCGGGTATTCAATCTGTAATAAATAAAATTCCCACAATTGGTTGAAAAAAAGAAATCAATTTGAATACAAAAATACGCTTAAAATGAGTCAAATATTGTGTAAGCGATCGAAGAGATAAAATCTATCGAAACGAGCGATCAAAGTGTCGCTCAATTCTTATATGTCTTCTCTTATCTAAAGTAATATCATTTCAGATAAGAGTCAGAAATTCAGTTCAAGAATTTTCAAATGGATTGAAACAAACAAAAAGAATTGTTAACAAAATTGTGTTATTAAATTTGTTCAAAGGCAAAATGCACTTGGCATTTCGATAAATTAAATGATAAGTGTATTTCAGAATAAAGTCTATTACCGGTTCAAACTGAACAGGGTGATGTCTTTTTTGCCAATTGGTTCAAAATTATAGAGAATTTGAGGCATTAATGAGAAAAGATTGTTAAGGAATAGATTTTAAGCACTTTTTTTTATCATTGATTTAAACTGAATTGTATTGAATTAAATAAAGATTAGTTCACTTCTCTATTATTTAATTGAGATTTGATTCATGGTGATTATCGACTATTATTTTGAACACTCCCTCAGCCACACATCTGTCACATGAAACCCACATTTGACTCAGAGTTGGCCAAAAAGGGCAAAAATTCGGAATTTTATCCTGAATCCCAGAAAAATCAGAAAACAGTGATCTTTGAAATAGGTAATAAGTAACAGATAGGTCATATTTCCACGCATACAGTTTTGAAATTGCATGGAATTCAATGTATATTTCAAATCATTGTATTTTATTAACAAGGACAATTAAAACTATTTAAATTCTTAAACCAGAGTTTCAATTCTGAAAATCTATTTATCAATTAATATGTTTAATTGAATATTATTTTAAATTAACTAGGTATTTAATTATTCTCCAAGCAATATAGAGTTATTTGTATTTGAAATTAAACCTTTTTTTGCAGTGATTATTCGGATCAGTTTGTGGCCCATTTAGTCATCACTGAATCTTTAAATCATATCTTGGAGATAAAATATGATAGAGACAACAAAGATACCCTGGACAAATGGAAACCAGATAAAGAAAACGTATAATAGTGGCAATTATTGAGACGAACTCAGAAAAAAATCTATTTTGAAAAATGATTTCATTAATCAGAGTATTAATTATTGTTTTAAACGTGAGTTTTATTTATGGAAAGCCGCAACAAATCCATATTTCACTCGGAGGTAAGCCTTACACTAACCACCGATTCATCAATAATTGTGTTCTGACAGCAAATCCGACTGAAATGATGGTAACGTTCACCACAAAAACTGACGAATCTGTGGTTCGGTATAACAAAGTGAATGGTGTCGTCAAAACAGTCAACTCACAAATCACCAAGTTTCATGTCAAAAATTATAAAGCTCATGTACATAGAGCCAGACTCGTTGATCTTGAGCCCGGCCAGGAATATGGTGAGTTGTTGAACCACTGAACTGTTTCAAGTTCAAATTTAAATTTTTCAGAATACCAGTGCGGAACTGACGGCCATTGGTCAGACATTTTGCGATTCAAAACTGTCTCTAATCGCACAGACACTGCAGTCAGAGTTGCAATTTATGGTGACTTAGGTTTAGAAAACGGCATTTCAATCGGTCAGCTCAGGACAGACGTGAAGAAAGGACTCTATGACTCAATCTTTCACCTCGGTCTCTCCTTGAATAACTGATTTATTGAAGACATAAATAACGAAAATATTTTTGATTTATTCAATATTCAGGTGATATCGCATATGATCTCAATTCTGTGAGTTTATTGATTTCACCATTACTTTGAAAAATTTCTGATTTAACCTTTCTCAGAACAATGGCAAAGTTGGCGACGATTTCATGAATAAAATAGAGCCCATTGCAGCTATAGTGCCCTATCAAGTTTGCCCAGGCAATCATGAAGATAAAAAGTATATTCTAGTTAATATCACACAATTTTGCTCGACTGAGACATTTTAGTGCACAGAATACTAACAAATTGTCAATTGTTTCATCACTTTTCAGAAATTTCACTCATTATTTGAATCGCTTTTCAATGATTGATTCGAAGAGCAATCAAATTAATAACCACTTCTATAGCTTCGATATTGGCCCTGCTCATTTTATTTTCTTCTCAACTGAGTTATACTTTTGGCCAGAATACTTTACCGAATCTCACAGAAGATGGCAGTACCAATGGATCCAAAATGACTTGGAAGAGGCCACTAAATCAGAAAATAGAGATAAAAGACCCTGGATAATCACTTTGGGACACAGGCCTATGTATTGTCTCAAAGATATGGATAAAGATTGCTTTCATCGCCAATCTATTGTGAGAAACAAACACTTGTCTGATATAAAGATGAGTTTATATCAAAAGTAATTTTATTACTTTTAGATTCGAAGCGGAAGAAGTGGTGAAAATTTAGATAAAAGCACAGAATATGGTTTAGAAGACCTATTCTATAAATACGGTGTTGACATTCAATTCTATGGTCACAAACACATCTATGAGCGGACATATCCAATGTATGACTTCAAAGCAAACAAGACGGGTCAGTTGTATGACAATCCCAAAGCACCCATTCATATAGTTTCTGGCGCTGCTGTAAGTCCAAGATTTTAACATAAAACCATTTTTCAAACGATTATTTTGATATAAGGGAACGACCGATAGACCATCTCTCAAGAGCGGTGTACCAGATTGGGTGGCCTTCTATTCAAAAGACTGGGGTTTTACTCGAATGAACGTTCAAAACAAAACTCATATTTTTATCGAACAGTTTTCCACAGAAAATGTAATTTTTATTCAATGAATATAATCTCAAACTCTTCTGAATCCTATTTTGCTTTGTTTTCAGAGCAAAATTGTGGACAGTTTTGTGGTAAGAAAAGACTGAACTCATCGGTGACTAAACCTGAAATCCATTTGAATTTCATCTCATTTTATTTAACATTACTTTTCGTATTGACTCCTAAAAGCATTTTAATGTAAAATAAATGATAGCATAGAATATATTCGGAATAACTAAAAATTTGCAAAAAATAAATGCTCTTTACTTTAATGGAAAACATTTTGATTGGTTTTAAACTCAGGCATTTGCCACAAATGAGCTTGGTGAACTTGATATTTATTCACAAATGAGATTTTACATGCAATTCGATACATGAGTTCAATGAATAGTTTGATGACATTATTATTCTATAACGAACATACATTTGAGTGCATTGATGGGTGATTTTATCGATTATTAAATCGAAAACATCGTACACTTGAAGCACAAAATGCAAGTTATATAATACAGTGAAAGCCACGAGTGGTTCCTTTAATGTTAAAATAATTCCCTATTGTTGACACTCTATGCTGTTGACGGTTTTCTCTGGCAATAGGCAACAAACAATTCGGAGCTTCGACTGTATTACAATAAAATATCAGAACTCAGTTTTCTGGGTTTAAAAGTTTCGTTTAATTATTACCCAACACTTTTATTGCAAAATGTTCTAGCCTTCATCACCATCATTATTACTCGATTGTCTTTCTTGAATGTCCAGGTCTTTTGGAATTACCTGCTCCATTTGAACCACAATTTCATCACATTTGGTGTTTGAGTCATCCGAGTCCTCCATTTGAGTTTCAAAGTTATTATTGTTGTAAAAGCGATCGACATTTGTAATGGTTAGTGAAGACCTGGCGCTTGTATTGCTCTCGTCGTCTGATCCCACGTAACAGATAACAAACGAATGAAAAATTTAACAAGAATAAGAAATTATTATAAATAATTGAATAATCTAACAAAATTTGGAATCGCCAGGGTCTGGCAAACAACAACCTCTGCTCTCTTGATTTCTCAAAATAAAAAGTGAGAGAGAGAGAGGCATCAGGCATATTTATAATCATGTTATGCCTATGATAGTTGTTCTGCTAAAATTATTTTATTTAGCCTTGGTAATTCCAAAGAATGTTTTTGTGTATTTGAGTGTTCATGTAAACAAATTACCGACGCTATTGACGCACGAGTTTTCAGTGTTGATGCTATGCCGGGGTATCATCAGCCGACTCCTGGAATCTGAGTTCTCAATGGTCTTCCACTTCTTGCAGTTCTGATCCAATTTGATTTGTGACGAATACGTGACCTTTAAGTCAAATGTGTTCAGTGATGGCAAAGAAGGCGTATAAAATGGAAATAGTATTAAACACCAATCAGATTTGGTCAACAATTGCTAGGTAGAAATAATAAATAAAAATCTAAGAGTTGGCTAATAACAGAGAAATTGATATATAAAGCAAACAATTTCTGAAAAGCCTAACAAAAAAATGAATTTTATTACCAAAAGGATATATAAATTAACCCGGAGCTAAGAGTGTTGCTCAAGCGGTAGAAGCGCGCGCTTTGAGCAAGAAAATTCGGGTTCATAAAATTATAAAATTTTTCACCTTCTATTCGCAAGAAAAACTTCCTCTCGCACATAGTAATTATCAAAGACCTTGGTAGACCAAATTAATCTGACAGCGATGCCAAAACGCGATATATAAATTAATAAGAGCTTGGCACGAGCTTTGCTTTTGCTATGCAAGAGCAAAAAATAACAATTAAATTATTATAAAACCTTGATTTTATTTGAAATTATAATTTGAATAATGAAATTAACTCGAAACGAATTTTTCAAAGAGTAAAATATCTATTTATCATCCGAATAGTTATTTTTGAGAATTTCAATTTTTTATAAGCTTTTTAGAAATAGATATTGTTTTGAAAAGAACCTACTTTGAATTGATTGCTCCGGGGATTTCTGTAATCATATTCTGCGGTTCCCCGACCTTCGCAATAGTCCTGATATTGTGATAACACACAGAGTATTGAATATATCTGTCGTCAGAAAAATTGTGCAAAAAATTAATTAAAATTATTTTATTAATCAAATAATAAACGACTTTCTTATCGAAAGTCTACGTCAATACAGTCAGAGTTAAATTCTGTGAACACCAGTTGAAGGACTGTGCAAAGGGATGTATTGAACTCGAAATCAATACGAGAGCTCATTTGATCCCAAAGTAAGCTCTGAGGGATTGTTATTTTTATATTGTTTTCAAGTATCACTTCTTCTAAACTATTCCACGATCTTTACCAAATCTCCAAAGCCCTTGAACATATTTATATTTCTAAACACCAAGATTAGTTTTATTTTTCTTTACACTACTAATGCTGGCCCGTATTTTTATAGTAAATGATAATCTTGTTCATTCTATTTCAATCTAATCCCTGCTAATTAATGGAGCAATGGAAATTGTAGCAATCGATGGAAGTGTCTGTCAATCGAGCTGTGACTGTATTTGCAATTTGAGGCTTACATTGAATAATACGCTTAAGATATCGAAAGCATATAATGTGATGGTTTCCTCCTCTTCACCATTCTTTACATCTTCTTCTTCATTATTAATCTCACGCTTCAGAAATTAGATGAAAATGTCCACAAAAGGGATTAAATTTCATATAGAAGTAGTTAATTGATTCCTCAACTTTCAACTGATTAAACTGATTCTTGGTAATTTTGGTTGTCAAAATATAATTAAATAGGATAAATATAGAAATAAAATGTTTAAAAGGTTCTTGCTAAAAATATAAACTTAATAAAAGATTGATGGATCAAATTTAGTTTTTGAGTTTACTGGCATTCACTAATGGATTACTCATGAATGACAGGTCCTTTTAATCATTAATATTCTATCACTAATTAGTTGAATTCAAAATAAATTCAGACTTAAGCCCAAAACTAATTAATTGAAGCATTGATTAGAAAAAAGTTTCAAAATTCTTCATTAAATGTATGTTTGGCTCAAATTTTATGCAAATTTTAATTACAAATTCAGATGCAATTTAATAAAACATAAACCAAATCCGAGTCATTTGATGAATGACCGGAACATTTGATAATTTGATTTCACTGCTCAACTGTTTTACTCTGTTTCACAATTTCAATGAATGTTTTCCAACAGTTGTGACAACTTTTTTAAGACTTTAATATCAAGTATTTCGCAGAAAGTATTTATTTTAATGGATTTTTTGCATATAATTTATGAGTCTTTGCTGTAAAATAGAGTTTTGTTTTTCTGTTTGAAACGATTTTTTTAAAAAACGAAAATTTAGGTCAGAATAAGAAAAGTTTAACAAATGAGCCAAACATTAAAAAATTCAGAATTCAATTAATCGCATATAAGATACTCTTGGAAAATGAGACAAATATAAAGAAAAATCACTGCACAGAATGAGTGATGAATGAAATAATAAATACAATACAGCGTACGCTCAGAATAAATTAGTTTAGTTTTACATGAATTTAATGGATCTTTCATTCTGTTTATTGAAAAACAAGCGATTCTTTTACTGAAACTATTTTTTATTTGAGAAATTCATTTGAGAAATATATTAGAGCTTAAACTACAAAGATTTAGCTGTTAAATGTGCAAGATTTTGCTTGAGAAACAGCTGTTCGATACTAAACCATTGAGATTACATTGGGATTTTAATGTGACTTGCTGATTCAATGATAAAAATACATATCAGAAAAAATTGCTCATTTATTATGAATCTAAATGACAGATTATGGTTTCCCTCTCATTTGCACTTAGCTGGCTTCTAACTGGATTCAGCCTGATTTAACAGTCTTTAAAATCTAATTCAGACCTTGAGCCCAAAGCTTTTGCTAAAATCATTTTTTCATTTAAAGCTTATAGTAAGCGTTGGAGCACCACTCATCTTGCACATCTATGGCTTAGAGCACTTCAATATATATTGGTATAAATCGCATATATATTATATGAGTTCAATATTGAAATACAAAGTGAAGACAAACCTTGAAAAAGAAGACAATATTAGTGAAGACTATATTCATACAAGTGGTGATCGAGACGATTGCTATCCATGGGATCAATAGTTTTTTGCTTTCCTATCAAAAGAAATCAAAGTTAATTACAATTGATTGTGGAGGAGTCCCCGGAGTTAAAGTTGCTGGTCAATTATGATTGGCATTTGTTTTCTTAATGATATGGAAAAATCTATATAAAAAGCGTTTGAGTGCTCACCACACACAGGCCCAATATTAGAAACACCGATGCAATCACACAGAATATGGACAACACTACCATCACTGATGAAAGTATGAGAAGTGCTAAACAGAAGAGCAAAACATAAAAAAATTACATTTTGATATCAATTATGTCATATAACTTATGAAACATAAAAGTGTTTTCAATGATTTTATGGCAAACATTACAAAAAATAGTCGAATAAACTTTGTTTAGTTTGTCTAATAAATAATCAAGGCTAATTTTTTGATTGAATTGAGCGACAAATTGTTTCATTTGGCAAATATTGTGGTAAACAAAATATTTACTCAATTTATTAATTAATTTTCAATCAAACACACAATTAATTGTGAAATTCGAGTGATATTCA
>JAQFXL010000904.1:0-15417 GCA_034693445.1 Edwardzetes edwardsi | reverse complement strand
ACAATATTCTTGTAGTGAAGAATGAAGACTTAAGTTGATTTCCTAAGATCAAATTGTCTCAGGATGAGTTTATGATAATTGAATGGTTATTTAAAAACGAATAAATCAAAGGATAATTTTGAATTTAATATAATAAAAGATATAATTCTATGAATTTAGTTTCAAATATTTTCAAAATTATATTTTAT
This sequence comes from Edwardzetes edwardsi, assembly GCA_034693445.1. Classification (NCBI taxonomy): domain Eukaryota; kingdom Metazoa; phylum Arthropoda; class Arachnida; order Sarcoptiformes; family Ceratozetidae; genus Edwardzetes; species Edwardzetes edwardsi. The sequence goes on along the minus strand of JAQFXL010000904.1, from coordinate 15,229 downwards.
TTAAATTTCAACGAAAAGTCAGCAGTGTAAATTAGTGTAGAACTTTGAAAATTGGTTTTTACAGGCATGAGCTTGATGTTTTAATATAATCATCTAAAAATTTAGTTTGAGTTACTTTCGATACACTCTTTTGAGAACTATATGATTGCGATTTGATTTTGTTTTGCTTTAATATTGATTTGAATTAAATTTGCATAAAAATTGTATAAATTAGACATAAATATAGAAATAGTGAAATCTTTAGTTTATTAAACCATTAATGAAATTCAGTTAATTATAAACTATTTTAATACAACATTTTGTCCAACAATTTAACAAAGTTTGCAAAAAATAAAAATAGATTTTTGGGCTAATATTAAGTTTTTTAATTAAATGTTATGTTTTTTAATTTTCTCAATGAATAGGATTTCTCAGATGTTTTGTTTAGACTTTCGGCGGAGGTTTTTGTCCAAAAACAAAACGGATTCTTTTCATCGCATATTCTCATTAAAATTAACGAAAACTAATTATATTTACATGAAATTTGAAATTTTAATAAAGTTTCAGTAATTTGCTAGTATCAAAATTAGTATCGATGGTATTCCCATTTAAAGCTCTTTTAAGAGATTAAATATTTATATTCAATCAAGAAATTAATGAAAATGAATGTCACGCAGAGTTTGTTAACAATATAATTAATTAATCAGTTTTCGTGTAATTCGATACCAAACGAACAAAAGACCATTAAATTCAAAGATTGATTTTTTAAACAATTAGTACAAATTGTTTTCATACATCAATTGATTGAACAGAGAATTTCATCAATTATTTCCTTAAATATGTAGTGTTTCGCAACTTTTCATTTCATTTCAATGAAAACTTCAATTTATTTGACAATAAAGCAGTGAATGAATGTCTCAACGAATGTCTTATTGATTGAAATGAAAAACATTTTTTCAAATCCATTGAATTTGAATTTATAAATACTAAAAGTTTTAAATAAATTTCTTTTATGTTTGAACTAAAGCCACGAATATTCAAATGTTTATTTCAAATATCGATTTTTTGCAAAAGGATTATCTAATATATAAATAACAGAATAAATGACAGAAAACAGACTCGTATTCAAAATTATCATTAATTCAATGATTTTACAAATTTGACAAAAAAATATTGCTTTTAATGATAGAGAAAATCAATAAAATGACATTAATATGAGAAATGAGAGCAAACAAGTTTATAAAATGATGAACCTTTCAATAATTGATCAGAACTTTTAGATTTAAATGTCTTTTTAAACAAGTAATATTGGTTTTGGACGTCCAGTTCAGAAAAGTTACAGTTCATGAATAAGCGAGCAAAAAATACAATAACATTTCAAAGTTAAATTTGTTCTTTTCACCTAGGTGAATATGTGGATCGAAATCAATTCGGAATAACGAGAAAATGTTTGGGAAATATCGTAGTCCTGAAATGAATGCAGAGAACTAAAAACTAACTGTCCTTTCATTGAATAACTTGATATTTTGTCGAATCAAATAATACGTTAGACATTGACTGATAGATAGTATATTAGCTGAGGGCTCACGTCATTCCATATAGTGACCTATTCGATAGACCTAATTCAACTAGATGCTTCACTTTTATGCTTCAATCCTGGATTAAATTTTTCAATATATCAGATTAGACTCCTGCAAATTTTAGGATATCTCATTGATTTTTAACGAAAATTATTAATAATCATTGGAGGCTAAGGACAAAAATGAGTAATCAAACTGTTTTTATAATCTGAATCCTTTATATCTCGGCATTCATTTTGAATAAAATCTTCAGATCATTATTATTGTTATTCTGTTCGTCAAAAATGTCAATTCATGTGACGGACAAACATTTTATTTGAATTCAGACAAAATTTTTTGAAAAATTTAAATCCAATTATAGTTTTTTTGAGTCGAGACTTTGGTTGTTGTGTTGATTCATATTCACAAATAGAGTTACTTCTAAGGAAGTAAGCTTTCACTTACTGTTCACTTATCGACCATTCCTAATGTGAACAGTAAGTCAACTTGCTTACTTCTATTTGTGAGATTTCTTTTTATTTAACAATTTTGGTTCAATTTATTTCCCTTTCAATAAACTGTTATTGAGCTTGTTGTTGCTCATAAGAATCTGACATGGTAATTTACCAAAATTTTAAGAAGGTGAAATGTGGGCCAAATCTTCAATTACTTAAGAATCCATTTTATTAGCTGAAAAAGAATTTTTAAAAGTAAATTTTCGGGTTAAACCTCTATTTTTGGAAATCTTTGGGTTATTTTCACTTATATTTGAAGTGATTTGTTTGCGTGAAATCATTGATACTTAGTATAGCACTGATTATAGCCAGGAATCAATTTCTGAGTGCAAAAAGATTATAAATTGAAAAATCGATTTAAATGGGATAAAAGATGGTATTGTCGACAGATTTCTATAGCATTGGCGTTGATTTTCGTGAAATAATCAATAAAAGCTTAAATCAAGCATGATCACTATTTAACAGTGAATGCGTTTGATGTATGAAAGACAAAGCGGTGTTTATTTAATGCTTCGAATGAATGACTTAAAAAATTTAGTCATTGATTAAGCGATGAATTACTTTGTTTTTAATGCGTTGGTTAACAAAAAGCAAATATTATATTCAAATTTGAGGCAAACATTCAAAAAAGATTTCAATTGATTTGAAATCATTTCAAACGATTCAAAAATACGATTTTGAAGGAAATTTTGATATTTGGAAAAATGAATCGTTATTTTTACTCGCAATGCAGCCATTGATTGACAATGAAATTGAGTCTTCATATAAATAATGATAATTTGAAAAAGCATTTTGTAGAAAAATTGAAAATTCACGACAAAATTATTGCCAAGCTATATAATTGAACAAGCTAATGTAAGTGAGGCTTGGCTGTGCACCCACTCAGTTACTAGGATCGATGGTTTCTTTGCCTACATAACGTATCGCACTTTGTTCCCTGTTCTACTTGTGTACAGATATGAATAATAGAGAAAGGTGATATAACAACAAATATGATGTCTAATTCAATGTATAATCTGAAGAACTGGAATAAAAACAAATATTTTGATTGTTTTTAATATCTATATATATTTGAGACTTAAATCTATAGATAAGTTGAAAGGTTGACAAATTTTCAGGCCTCATATATAATCAAATGAACGGCCAATTCGTAAGGCATCAGATAATTTGATTTGGAAATAGAAAATTCATTCTAAACCGGGAAATGCTTTCATAGTCTATAAAGTGAACAATCATTAGAATAATGAGTTATTTTTATAAAATAATGAAAAATACTCTAAACATCATTTCTGTTCGTTAATAGAGTTCTCGTTTGAGAAAAGATTTATGAGAAGAGACTTTTTCTTTGAGAAAATTTATTCGAGAAAAGTATTATAAATGGTTCGTAAAATAATTTAATTTTAGTTAAGCTTTCATTGAGTGCTGATATTGATATTTTCAAACAGGGATGAGCAGAGGAAAGGCCAAACCTCATAAGTTATGACTCATAACGGTGTCTTGAATGGCAAGTTTATAAATTGACAAGTTTACACTCATTTAGCTTCACTTTTCGAAGATTTCCAAAATATTATTCGACTGATTGGTGTGATTCCAACAATTTAGTGGACATTTAGGTAAAGTTGTTTGAATCGCGTTTACATTACTGCGCAAACAGTTGACTCATTCAAATCATTTTATTTAAAAGTCCACTAAATTGTTGGATTCACACCAATCAGTCGAATAATATTTTGGAAACCTTCGAAAAATAAAGTTAAATGAGCGTGAACAATATTTTGATTTAAAAATTATTGTAGACTACCTCAACAAAAGTGAACAAATGAATTAACATTTCTGTTTCTCCTGAGTAAATTTGAATTAAACAATTGAAGTCATTAAAGCAGACTTTAATTAAAATAAATTAATTAAATTATATTCGTTTATAAACTGAGAAAATTCAATGAGAAAGGAGAAAATTGAGTTTAAAATAGAAATTCTTGTTATTTGTTTGCAATGATCGCTGAGATATTGCTTACTCCAAATGAGACTAAAAGCGTACCAATGAATCAAACGAAACGCGTTATGAAACGCGAAAATTTTCGCAACAAATATATGTTTGGTCATCAAATTGACAATCAATAGTGATATCACGAAATGCTTGTTTGATTGCTTGATTTGAGAACCACTTTTCATCTATTAGATACATTGTGTATCAAGTTCATATAATTATTCTATTTTTATCCTACTTTCGTATTTGACTTCTCTTTTCACAAAATCATTGAAAACAAAATATTCTTTGAAAATCAAAAGAGTCTAATGAATTGCACTAATTTCAAAGGATTTTGTGATTTAGACTAGCTAAATTATTAGGTTAGGTGGTATTGAGGAAGAAAATGATAAGATAAGGCTTTTTATACTCTCATCTAAAATATGTGAAGGATTGGAAGGACTGCATAACTCTTAGGCCTAACATAATTCGTCACAAAACTAATGGGGGATTCAAATAATGGCCATAAAATACAAACTATTGCGAAACACTTGTCTGCAAAGTGATAGTTACCCTCAGAGTACAGATAGTTAAAAACAATGCACAGGAGAACGCATTAATACGATTACTGTTTTATAGCACGCCTTAAGCGGCCGTCTAAGCGAAATTTATCAGGGAAATTTAGAGAAAAATATCAAACATTCGGCTATTTGGTTGAGAAAGGTCAACCTAATTTTACCATCGATCTAATTGATATTTTTGCAATAATATGGTTTAAAAAATCATCTTGTTATATCAATGTAAAAGTAAAGTTATTTTATCTGAAAAGACTCATTCTATATATTCTATGTACATTTGAGGGTCAATTCAAAACTAACCCGATTTCAATGATACAAAAATGTAGATAAAAAGTTTGAGACTAATAATAGAAGTACTTTGTTTTTATCGGTATTAGCACAATGGGAATTGTTTTGAAATTTAGAGCTTATAACTTATATGCTATAAATCAAAAGAATATATGAGCAATAGTCCCTGCTGACTTTTGTTTTTAGTTTTAAAAATAAGTCTTCAATAAATAAGTGGCAAAAAATAATCTTAAAATGACTGCTCAAAAGAGTTTCACTTTGAGTCAGACTTATATTTTTATTCTGAGTTCGACTCCAATACAAAACAATTTGATTGTGAAGTAACCCAAAAAACCAAAAGGAAGGCATAACATAACTGAATTAGAGTATACTATCAGAGTATAAACAAATATTTTTAATTACCAAATACTCAGCAAAAGTCTGTTTTGCCATAGAATTGAGTTTTAATGCTCTAAATTTAATTCGATTCATCAGATTATCAACTCATTGAAGTGCTTTAAACCATTTCCGACAGACATTTCGCATTTGAATAAAAGTCACCCGGAAAAGTGGGAACCTCCAGTAAACTTGTGAATTTGGTTCAAGGAATAATTAATGAATATTTGAAAGAAAAGTTTATATTTGGAGGAAATAGATTCGAGTCTTTCTATAAATAAATTTGAAGCTCTGCTAAAAGCTGTCAATCATTTTGAAGAGAATGTGTTTTTCCTCTAAAATTGTGATACATTTTGTCAGAAAAATTTTGCGCATAGTTTACCAAATTATAGAGAAGCCGTCAAATAAAACTATGCGATCAGACAATTGCTATTTCACTTGTATTAGAGTCGGGAAAGCTTTTTGGTTAAAATGCATTTTTGCCTCAATTGAAGAGCCTATCAAACGATATGCGATTCGGAAAAATAAGAGGAAAAAATAGTGAGTTATTTTAGGAACGGGTGAATTGATTGAAGCAGTTTTTGGCCAGTCTTTCCATACACGAGTCTGTCTGATGTTTGGCAGCATTTGCTTCGCAAACTGTTATAATCTTTGTTATGTATGTCTCATGTATTGACTCACTTTCTATGTCATATCCATATAGATTGGCGTCTTTTCGGTTATCAAAAGTGAACACACAATGTATTGGACGCTCTCTTCCCTTATATTTATAGTTTCATTCATAACAATAGTAAAAGTGATGCACTTTTGTTATCATAACAATTATGTTAATTGAATGCAATTGAATTGGTTTTTCTCATTACTTTCATTGTTTTATTTGCTTTTCATTTGTGTTTTCCTTATTTATTGATTTGTCTCGCATTTGATATTAACAAATGTTTGCATATAAAGCAAACAAATATAAATCTTTGTATCGAATTAAACAGTGAAAAATTGCCAATATATAAAAAATGTCAGATGGTAGAAATAGCATGATCAATTTTTTATGCTCAAATCGATTTACAGTCTCGTAAAGTAATGATACTTTGAATATTGGAATCAGTATTATATAAATTGAGGGCTGACTTCAAAATTTGAAAAATGAAATACAATTTTGGGAAATGATTGAGGAAATGACGGGTCGATTACATTAAAGAATTCTATTTTGTATCCAATATTATAAAATAATATTTTTACCTAAATTCTAGCGAACTATAGATAGATAGTTATGGAGAGGCTATGGAAAGGGATAAAAGTATTGCCTAAAAGTTTAAGACCAAACAAAAGCTATTATTAAATACAATTAGTATTAATTCATAATAATATGCGCCTAAAATAAAGTGCAGGAATATTATTATCAGTGAAAGAGATTAAAACTTGATCTATGTTTCACCTGAAACAACACAACCGACAAAATAGTGGCCTCAAATTAGTGTTGCATGAAAGAAATTATCATTTTTGGAGAAACATTTCTCGAAATATTTATCGAAATTATCAATATTAACGAAAGTTTCTTCCTATGGGATGTTCACACTAAAATTGAATAACATGGACCTCCCATTAGATGCAATGATAAACACTATATTTCAGTGAATAACACGGGAATCTAATGGAAACTATAGTAAACCCTATTATTTGAATTTTTATCAAATTTTTTAGATATTTCTAAACTCTTGAGACCAATAAAATTCAATAATTGGGATTTTAAACGATTTTCAAACTTGAAAAAATTTGAATAGTTTATTAATGATGTGCTGCACATGCGTGAAATTGGTCATTCACTGAAAACTTGACCTTTGTTTAACACTTTTACACGTAATTTATGATTGACAAATTTTCTTTTTGAAGACTTATACTTGAACAGAAATTTATTTTATCCTTGTTCGTGATTTTTAACGTTAAAACATACTTTTTATACCTCAATAAGTTCACTAGAATTTTTCATTCATTATATTTTAAAGTTATACGAAAATTTCTCTATTAAGACACGAGAAATTATCTCTGAGAAAGTTTCTAGAAATATTTCTCGAGAAATTTCTCTTTGGTAACACTACCTCGAATGCACACAAAGAGTATTTAATTCTTTGCTAAATTAAAAAGTAATATATAATACGAGAGAATGTGTTTACCGCTTATTCGTTAAATCATTTGATATTATCGTAGGATTACTGCATATCGAGGTCTCAACAGAAAAGTTGAAAACTTTTTTCAAACACTAACTTCAGACTAAAAGCCAATATTAATATGAAATGAAAGCCGACTCTCATTGAAAGTCAATTGAATGTCATTTCAGTGAATGAGAGAAATGTTAAAAATGTGATCTCTATTTGATTTAATTTAAAAGTTTTTCGAAATATTTAATACTTAATTAATTGAGTGCTTCAACTGAACCACTGATTAATGTTTATTACCTCAAGAAGTGTTTCCTTAATTAAAGACATGAATTATAAAGATTAGACCAACTCTTAATTGAAACTCAATTCTTGTTTAATATCATTTCAATTAATTTTGTGAATAAATATAATTATAAAAAAAAATAAGAAATTCTAAATTTTTTGAATTTGTCTGAATATATTGAATAATTTCCATTGAAATGAATGTTTAAAATGAAATATTCAAACAGGGAAAGTAACTGAATGTATAAGAAATAAACTAGTAAAATTTATGTGTATCACTTTTCTGAGTACAGAAATTTCGCAAAAAAGTATTGGAAACTCAAAGTTTGAGCTCAAATTCGATACACGTTTTATGTATATCTGATTGGATTAGGTCTGAAAAATTGAAAACTTTGGGCATTTCAGACCAAATCCATTTGGAAGGACTAAAAAATCCAAGGTGACTTATTGATTGATAACAAACATTTCCTTTGAAAATCCCCTCATCAATTCAAATGACAATGTGATGGTTGTGCTGTGTAGGGAGGGGTTTAACCACCAAATAATATATTCTCTGTTATCTTTTGAAAGAAAACGTTGAGAACATTTCTGCGGTCTGTTTGAAGACTTGAATTATTATTTTGCTTAAGAGAGAGAAAGAAAGTGAGTGAGTGAGTGAGAGAGTGAGAGAGAGAGAGAGAGAGAGAGAGAGAGAGAGAGAGAGAGAGAGAGACTACAATTGAAAACCTTATACTTTAAATAATTAATTGAAATTTCATTGAATTAGTTTTAAGAAGTATTTCTACGAAATGACAAAAGAATTCAATTTTCATCGCTTTGTTTGCTTTAATATTCATTGAGTTAAAGATTATTTTGTTGTAAGAGTGCGTCACTCGCTTTTGTCACATCTTTTTACCACTGATCTAATAAGTATTGCAAATAAAAAATCAATTTGTATATAAGTGTCTACTGTTTATGGCATACTATCGGTCATAGCACAGGCCAGTCATTAGGAGCACAACCAGTGAAACCGATAGAAATAGCTATGAAGAGCACATCCTAAATGCAATATTAATATTCTTATGATAGCAATGAAAGCCATTATTTCCATTATTTTAGCGCTATTTCCACAATTTGTTTGATAATTAATCAAATTGTTTGGCATTTAGATTGACTTTGATTTGAATAATGTTTGGTCTGCTGTTAAAATGTCATTAGTTTATGGATTAATGAAAATAATTTGAACTAATCGTCGAAATGTAATGTATTGTCGCATAAGAATCGCTTTCTATATATAGACAAAAATTTTGTATTAGACCTCAATATTGTCGGTCTGTTTCCGTGAAACCCAACTAATGATAATTGAAATGAAGTCAATGTTTAACATTATTTGTTATACGTCAGCAGCAAATGTACATAATATGTAATAAAGATATGATAAACGCTCAGAATAAACTTGTTATCAATACTTTTACATAGATTTTAATTTTTATTCAGTAAAAGCTTTTACGTCAAATTCATTGATTTGTTTCAATTACTCTGAACTACAATTGGTGTTAAATTAAACAAGATGATGGTTTTTCCCTTGTGATCAAAATTCATGTGACAATTAAGTTTCAATTTAGTAATGCATTCCTTTATTACTCATTCTATTGAAGTTCTAGTCAACAGTGGTATCGCCCATACCTTTGAAAGCTTTATCGAAATCACAATTTATTTGATTCTCTTTAGAAATGTGTTCACAAATTGAATTAAAATTTCTAATCAATTAAAGCGAACGCTTTCATGATTACAGTTATAATGAACAAATTGGCTTGCTAATTTACTCATTTAACTCCGATGAAAGCGAACAAACACATGATTTTTTATTAGCCGAATATTTTTCATTTATCAGAACCTTTCATCTGATTCTCAATTCAAGGAATTAAATGAATAAATAAATATTTTGAGTGACAAACACTATTTGTGAGTGCAATGCAATTGAATGTTAAATAATCGAAACAAAAGACAAATTGAAAATCAAATAGCAATAGAGATAAGACGTTATCATCCAATCGAAACATCAAACAAACTGTGCTTATAATGGGATCTTTCGTTTAACCGAAGGATTTCTTCATACACTTCGTTACCAATTATTTATTATTAGTTTTTAAATATTTATTGCGTTTTTTGGAATACTGTTTTATCATGCTAAAAGTGATAATAATAAATGATATCCAGTACTCAGGGGTTTAGGTATAAAAACTATGATATTAATGATAAATCGAGAAATCATTTTCATATTTTACTCAGTCGTATAGAGAAAGCTGTGAAATAACACATGTTTTGATTGATTCGAGGAAAACACTTAAAGCAAAAGTTATAACCAATTTTTGACATCTATTGCGACATTTAATACACAGTCAAACGTAATGATAATTTTATTCTGAGTCACAATTTATTTTTATAGCTAATCATTTATTAACTTAAAATATCGTTTTTAAACACTAACAGAAGAAAATCAAAATTTTTAAAATATATTTCATCTGATATTTGCGCACAGAATTGAAGTAATAAAAGGAAAGTTTGATTATCGAATCAATCATTTTATTGAATTTAATGGTGAGTTTTGATCTGAGAAAAACATTTTAAAACCTTTCCATTATTGGGCACACAATTCTGATCTTTGATCTGAATTTGATTTAAAGCCATAAAAATCATTGAGTTTATATGAGATGTGGGACCTGTCGTTTGGGCTTTTGATTGAATGTTGGCTCATATAACGTCATATCCAAGAATATTCTTAGAAAATTCAATCAATGATAACCCATTTAAAACCGAAAGTTATTCTGAGCCCTAATTCAAAGCAATCAGATTCTGTTTATTTGTTATACTAATAATTAATGCATTAATTCAAGTAATTTATGACTGGATTCACAAAATTGTGTATTTGATAAACACATTATTCAAATAGTGTTTAGTTATGCAAATGTAGTGAATCTCAGATCCAATTAATTAATAGTCGAATTATATTTGAGATAATCGATTAAATTGAGCCGTTTCTACGCTAAACCAAACAAATGTCTATAATCGAGGCATTAATCTTCTAATTTTAAACCGAATGGGTGGTTAGATTCCAAGAACAAGTCTTAATAAATATAAGAGGGGCTGATTTTTTCACCACAACTTGTGATTTATTATGTAAATTGAGGAAAATAATGCACAACTATTGCAATGTTAGTTTTCAAAAGCATTTGTAGGCAAAAATGTTTGTCTGATTGTTGTAACTCATCATTTGATCGAACGGTTGGTTTTATCCTTGAGTTGAGTCAATGAAAATCCATTTACTAACAAAACATAACAACTTTTAATAATAGATTGAAATAATTGAATGCATTTTCTAAAAATAAAAGATAAACAGAAAAACTCAAACAGAAAAAGTCTTTTAACAGAATTGAGCGCATCTTTCACTATATGTTTGAATTTTCATTCAAATTATCTCTGAATGAAATTGAATTTCTACTTATATTTTCCATAAATATATGTCTTAAAGCTGTAAAATAGAAATTTATTTTATGGTTTATACCATATATGAGTCCATAAAATGTATTCAAATGTTGGGATTTAATATCAAATAATTGTCTGCACTTTACATCCATATTCATAATGTATTAAAAGTGTAAATTCAATAAATTCTTAAGGGATCGCATAAAAGTCTGAATAAATGCTCATTTATTCAAATAATTTCAATGATTTTTATCCGAAAAGACATATCAAATACATGTAATAACAAACTTATTGGTAAAAGAAGTAATTATTTACAATCCTTTCAATTATTCAGTAATATTGTGAACATAGACCCCATTATTATTGTATTATAAATAGAGAAAAAATTAATTATAACATTAATATTGATTTTCTATTTTGAGCCCTATTTATGTTTAAAAACTTAATGAAAGAATAAAATGAAGAAATTTTATAATAAATCAAACTTTCGATAATTGAAATGTGAGACCAAACCTGAAGTAATGTCTGAAGGCTTTGGCAATGAATTGATATTTTGAAGTAAACTTCATTCGGAAACATATTCTCACGAATAATATTATTTTAATTCTTTTTGACAGAATTCCGGTCAAAATAAAGCTTCTTTGTTGTCTGGGATATTGATTAGACAAATAGAATTTGAATTAATCTTTTCTCGAAAATATTTCATTCTAAGGTTGAGTAAATATTGGTTTGCTTTTGCAAGATTATTTTTTTTGATTTCAATTCGTCTATAATTGAAAGTATATTTTTTGTTCGTAAAGAAAGCCATAACTAATAGTTATTGTTATTGAATATGAAATATAGTCAATAAAAGTGAAGATTTTGACCCAATTCTAGACTAATGTATGAATAGTTCGCAAATTCAAGAGTTTTCTCTTTTATTTATTTATTGGTTTTTATTATTTCCAATATATTAGTCATTCAATTTCATTGAGAGGAGAGAGAGAAAGAGAGAGAAAGAGAGAGAAAGATAGAGAAAGAGAGAGAAAGAGAGAGAGAGCATCGATAAGTTATTTCTTTGTATTGGATTACATTTACAATCATTTTTTCATTAATAAATTCTCTTCCTTTGAATTTTTCGTTTCAATAAAAAAGGCTAAAAAAGTATTTTGAACACACAGTGCAAGACATGGAAAACCTATACACTGTTTCGTAACAGAGAGTGTGAAACAAGATGTGATCTTTTATAGAAAATCCGCTTTTGTCACACTCTATGTTCCCTTTTGTCGACTCTATTCTCAATCATTCGGTGAATGTCTACCAAAAACTTTATTTTTGCGATAAAAAAGTCTTTGAAATTTGTGTTAAAAAAGTTGAATTCCTTCCCATTCCTTACCATTAGATATCTTGTGTTGAATTCAATGAAAACCTTTTCATTAATTTACAAATTAGACAAAAGTAAAATACCCTCATTATTCTCATTAAACGGAAACGACTATTTCTGTTCTTCCGTTTGGATCAAAACTTCCAGCAATGAAATGAAAGTATTTTGAATAACACTCGACTCTAGGCTCGGCTCAACATTAGACTCGATTCAAGACTCGCTTCAAAATCATTGAGAAATACAAAAAAATTATATTAAAAATCGGAAAATCACTTAAAAATGAGGAATACTTGAGGACTGAATTCGTGGAAAAATTGAATTCTTATGAATGTTTGAGAATTATTAGAGAGAATCCGGGCTAATTGATTCGTGATTAGCGGCATATATGGATAATTAAATTGACTAAGACCAAGACAAAAGAAAATTTAACAAATGCCTACCAGATATTTTCGATGAGAAGAGTTGTTAGACTTATGCCATAATAAGTTTGACGATTTTTTGAAAAGTTAGTCAACACTTAATGGAGTTTTGAACAGTTCTTCAAACAAGAGAACCAATAGTTGAGTAAAACGAATGATAATAATAATCACAATCAAAGGTTAATATTATATCGAAATACAAACAAATTGTATAACTATTGGCAAAGAATTGAATGAATGGCAAACACTTTATACACTCTCTCCGCACACTCTCTGTATTTCTAATGCGCTTCTGTTGGCAGCAAATATTTCTTATATACTATGCGATGAGGTCAGGCGCGTAGGGATACCTACTGTGGTTGCCATAAAAAACTGTATCTTTACGACCCAACTCGTAATTCTATAAATTCTTGAACACAAAAATTGTGAACAAATTTATCTCAAATTATTGTTTGATTATTAAAACGAAAACAAATATAAAGTCTAATAACAAGTGTTTGTAAAACAAAATAATCGATTCGAAAGTCTATTCCTTTGAACTGAAACTTAAATGTATTTTAAAACCGACACTATTTTCAAGACTAAAATATTTTGTGAAAGCAATCAATTATGCTATGAATACTTGAGAGAATTTTTACAGAGGATGAAATTACCAGGTAACAAGAGGAAAGTTTTATATAACAGTTAGTTTTGGAAACTCTTCTAATTATTGCGTTGATAAATGATGTGGCGATGAAATAAGAACTCAAAAACAATTAAAAGGATTAATATCATTATATAAGGTATTAGCTCTTGATCAGATAATGAATAAATAAAATTGTGGACAATTCTATATATTTTTCAAAAATGAATGGAAAATAGAGAAAAACTAATTATTCGTTTATACGTTAATAATATAATAATATTAATAATAAATACTTAAAAAGATTTGATTTGACAGATAGGGCACAGTTACCAAAACAGGTTATGAGCTATTGGTATGACATCCCTTCAGAAAAACTAACTAGGTGCACTTATTTGTAAATATTCCTTCATGATAAATCAATTCTGTTTGATTATGCTTGCTAATACTTTTCATAGGGCCTACAATTTTCACATTATTTATAAACTAAAATCAACTAAAATTGGAAAATATATGCGTTTTTGAAAATTTATGAAAAGAGAAATTAATAATCTTTTATATAATCAAAGAGCGTATAAAACGACAAACCTTTAGAGTCCTTTCGTAAGAGTCGTTCAAAATAAATGAAATGAAAAATTAATAATTTTATGATTGATGTGTCATTGAATTGAAAAATAACTAAATTTTGTTTCATTTTCACTAAATATTGATTTCAAATTCATTAAAACAGAATTAAATATTCGAAAACATCCAAATAATTTATTTCAAGCATCGCTTTATTGGATTGATCATGGTCGTGAAGAATTTTCAATTAATGATTGATAATTTTGGAAATCATTTTCAAATTTGATTTCAATTATTGAATCGATTTTTCATGTTTTGAAAGTTTCAATGATTTTCGCTTCATTTCATTCAATTTTGAATAATTGTTAATCTAAATTGAACTAGTCAAAAACTAAAAATTTAAATCGATTTAAATTGGAGGTTGAAATTCAAATTGAAGCTCCGGGTAAATCGAACTAGTTTAAAGCAAATATTTCAAAGATCATTTCCTTTTCAAAAAAACATGAGATGAAAGGAATAATATTGTTCGCATTCCATAGCCAGGAGCAAGTTATTCAACTTGGTCTAGCATGTACAATTTATAATTGAGTGAATCAGTTTGAGCTCAAATGTCAGAATTTCAAGAATTTTAATAAAGCGTAACTTCTCTTACTATTTGTATTTTGAATACGATTACCTTGCAAGTGATTTCGCTTAGACTAAATTGAAAATTGTAGAAAATGAAAATCCGGTTCACCTTCAATCTATTGTCAAACCTACGTCAGTGTCAGACCTGAGCTTTTGGCACAACTATTTGGATGAGACGATCGATCTTCTATTGGAGTTATTTTTACGATCCATTGTATGACATATTCAATGACTGAATCAAACAAACTATCGATAAGTGAAGTCTAAGCCATAGATTCAGATTTGTTGCAAAAAAAACATTTTTCAGATGTTTTCAAGAAATCCATTATTTTATTTCGGTTTCAAACAAAATATTTTTCATGTGATTGTGTTTCACAACTTTGAAGGAAATATTTTGATATACATTTCAATGAATATTATGTAAGACATGAAATTTCATTACATTTATATCCAAGGATTTTGTAACCAATGGATAAA
>JAQFXL010000903.1:0-15425 GCA_034693445.1 Edwardzetes edwardsi | reverse complement strand
TTGGAACTATTATGAGAAGAAGTACTCAGAGATTATCCAACATTTGTGTGGATCCGAGCGAACGAATACTTATTTGTCACTCAAAGGAGTCTTCAATCGAATGCTTTAAATTGAGAACCGATGAAGAGATGAAAAAATCGATTCGAAATCGACTTAAAAGAGAACGCAAACGAAGGAAAAGTGAGTCCGAATCGGATCTATTGGACAAAGACTTAGTTCTGGAGAAGACATTAAGTGATGAAATCGAAAAATTAGATTTTATTAAAACGAGTTCTAAAGTGAAATCATGTGATGTCTTAATGGTTGGCAATGAGTGCAAAGTGTCTGCACTTTTGGCCGACAATTCAATTGAATTGTATTCATTCCGGCCTTCAATGGCTGCCGAAGTTTACGGAACGGTTCGATTTCAAGGCCATAGAACTGATGTCCGAACCGTTGGCTTTAGTTCAGACAACTTTTCGATAGTGACGGCTAGCGCTGAATCAGTCAAAATCTGGAACCGTTCCACTGGTAAATGTGTTATCACAATAACAGATGGCGTCGAGTATTCCCTGTGCTCTCTGTTCGCACCGGGAGATCGATATGTTATAGTCGGTACTAAAACCGGAAAATTGCAGGTATTTGACAGCAGTTGTGCCCAACTGTTGCACACAATCGAAGCTTCGGACGATTTATTACCGATTTGGTCAATATGTTTGTCCCCTAACTCTCAAGGATTGGTCTCTGGAAGTGAAGACAAATTAGTAAAGTTTTGGAACTTCGACCTCCAGTTCGACAACAATACAAATACCAGACAACTATCGCTCGAACACAAGCGTACCCTCAAAATGGATGAGGGAGTGCTCTGTGTAAAGGTCTCACCGAATGGCAAATTCATTGCCGCCTCTCTTCTGGACAGTACTGTAAAGTTATTCTTCTTCGATAGCCTTAAGTTCTTTTTGTCACTCTATGGCCATAAGTTTCCGGTTCTATCGATGGACATATCATTCGACAGCACACTTATAGCGACCGGTTCTTCAGATAAGAATATTAAAATTTGGGGAATGGATTTCGGAGACTGTCATAAGTCAATGTTCTCACACGACGACAATATCATGTGTTTACAATTTGTGCCCAAAACTCATTATTTCTTCAGCTGTTCCAAAGACAAAACACTTAAGGAATGGGATGCCGACAACTTCGAGAAGATAATCACTCTAACCGGACATCAGGCGGAAGTGTGGGCACTGGCCGTCAGTCCAAATGGCAAATATGTGGTCACCGCTTCACACGACAAGTCTTTGAGGATTTGGGAAAAGTCTTCGGAGCCATTGGTTTTAGAAGAGGAAAAGGAAATGGAAAGAGAAAAACAATTCGAAGAATCGCTGTTTGCCAACGAAGAGACAGTTATTGCCGGAGAGACAAACAAAGAGACAGCCCTTCCCTCTAAAAAGACAATCGAAACGGTCAAAGGGGCGGAAATTTTGATCGAAGCTATCGATGTGTTCACCGAAGAAGTCACTGCTCTTAGAGAATATGAGGCCATTTTCAATGCTTGCAAACAGAATAATAAGCCATTACCAGCAAAGCCTGTGCCAAATCCATTAATGAACGTCTACCGCACTGACTGTCCTTATCGTTACGTTTTGGAAATGTTGCGGAAAATAAAATCCAACGAATTGGAAGAAACTCTTCTAACGCTTCCATTCAATTACATCATTCTTCTATTGAACATTTTGGCGGATCTGTTGGACAGGAATTGGGAAATAGAGCTCATCTGTCGATGTGTTTGCTTCGTTTTGCGGTAAAACAAATACTCTTAGAATTAAGACTTCATTCAATAAAATTTAATTTTCATTTGAATTTATTAATCATTTTCACGGTTTGTTTGTTTTAGTGTAAACTTTGGTCAAATAGTGTCCACTTCTGCTCTGTTACCCACTTTAGATAAGTTGAGACAACGGATGAATAGCTCTGTCGCTGACCTAAAGGTATGGTATCTTATAATAGGTTATTATCTAAACTGTTATTCAACAGATTTCTCGTGTTTTTCGGTCACTTCTATTAATCTAATAAATAATTCAATAAATAAATTAGTTTTAGTTTAATCTCATTATTGCTTCAAAATAAAGAACTCATTTTACTTCAGATCTTTAATTTCAGACTAAATTCGAGGTTTCTTTAAGGGAACAGTTATTAGTAAATAAATTTATTTTAGGATTTCCTGAGATATTTAAAGGGTTGAGACTTGAAAGAAGGGTATCACCAGAAACACTCATATCTGCCCTCATAACAGCTCACATTTTTCTAATGAATTGCAGTCAAACGACATGTCTCTGTCTTATATTATTATTAACTTAAGATAAAAAGCAATTATTTATTTATATTATATGTCATTTCGATTCATTAGATTTTGTTTTATCATTATTTTAAAGATTAGTTTCTTTAATAATTTCGCCGCAATTCTATATTTGCTTTGTTTTGCTCTTCTTTTTTACACTAAACCTGACCTCAAAAGTAATCTCTTTTGAAGTGAATATTATTTACTCATAAAATATATGTGTTTTGATTCTCAAGAATATGTTTTTCGGTGTTTTATTTGATAGGATATCGTAGGCGTCAACTCATCGGCCCTTCAATACTATCAGACAATACTTGAATCTAATGAAGAGATCTCTCTCTTCAGAGAAGCTTTTGATAAACAGACCGATAGAAAAAAGAAGCGCTCCAGAAGTCAACACCTCTCCAGTGCTCCCATTCTTTCCTGGAATTGAATATTAATTTTTCTCTTTTTTACAAATTTTTGCCTCAAAAGAGAAAGTCTTCAATAGATTTGAGCAAAAATATGATCTAAAGGATGAGTGGTTTGAAAAATAGAATTTACTGAACCTCTGATATCAGCGCCGGTGGTCTATAATAACTTATTATAATAAGTCTAATAAGTTTCTAATTTTTAAGTGCTTTCCTATAATTATAATCATTTGTTTGACTTTCATCTGACATCAGTTGTAATCTTGAGATCAAAACCCGAAAAATATTATATAAATGCTTTAATTGACATAATTATTGAGACTTCACTTCAAATAATAGTTTCGAAAATAAACATCTTTTCAAACAAATGATAAATAATTTATTTTTGTCTCTCTTTTGATTGGATATCGAATAAAGTTTTTAAATTTGTTTCAAAATTGTTTTCATTGGCTATAATTGTCATTAAAAGTACTGAAAATATTTATGAATCTCTCGAATTGGGTTTACGTTTAATTATACGACAGTTTTTTACGGCTCACGACTATTAACTATTTAATAGTACTAACGATCGGAAATGCATTCCAAGTGGCAATACATTAGAGGATATGGTCTGTCAGATGAGCGGTGCGTTTAAGCCAATCATTAAAAGATTCTTTCATTCATTGATAAAAAACAAGATATAAAAAGGTTTTTCTCATTTGAATGAATAGATTAGTCTCTTTGAAAAAAAGGTTATAATTTTGCGCTGAAGTGCAAAAAAAAAGTTATAAAACCCGTAAATATCTCGACTCTATTGGAGTTCTAAATCTCATGACTAATGTTTTGTTTTAATGTTTTTTTTCTAAAGTATTTTCTTTTGATATTTCAAATGAATTTATTTCAAGTTTTTATCTCTTTCTTACTCTCAGCGAATATTTTTCATATTTTTAATACATTTTTTTGCGGTAAAAGAAATTTGATGTGAAATGAATCATAAAATTTCATTTTTTTCAAACAAACTCAAAGTCCATAATAATAGTTCACAAACTTATTCGGATCCTATTTTAGCTTTTGATGCACTGAATCACACTTTTGCTTACAGTTTTATACAATAGTTGTTCGTCTACTTGAGAGTAGTGATGGTCAGACAGGGGGTCGTCCGGATTGCGCTCTAGAAAAATATAATAACAAAGGATTTTATACCAGTTTTCCTGAAACTCAATTCATCGGCAAATGTGATGCTTTGTATTGTACTTCAATGCGATTTGTATTCAATGCAATGTAATCGAGGAGTATAGGGTCGAAGCGCATCTAGCTCATTCAATTCAAGTGGATTTATGTTTGTCCTCCCTTTGGCCAACTGTGACTGTGGATCCACTCCCGATTTTGATCCTAATTAGACTTCGATTACAGTCGTGTCTAAACTTTAGTTTTAGGTCCACTATATTTTCTTATCAATTTAGTGAAGAGAGTGCACTCTCTCCCTCTGCCAGACCAGTTTAGTGCCTAATACTATTGAACAGAGTTTTTATGGCCCGAAGCACTTCATGACCAGAATTCGTTAGTCGTTTTAAGCAGTTTTCTTCTCTCATATAAGAAAATAATAATCCCTTAAAAACTCATTTCAATCTTTAGATGACTTATATATACGTAATATAAAGAGAGACTCTTTTCGTCAGAAAGTCACTGATTTTCCAAACACTGGACCGAAAACTGGTTTTAGTTTTGATGTCTTAAAAACCAATACAAATACAAACTTTCAAATTCATCGCTTACTTCATATATTTTTTAATGCATTTTCTTATTTTGATTTTGTTTCTCTCCTTAAATAAAACTTGATTTCTAACTCACTTTGATATCAATGAACTATATTTTAAGCAAATAATTCAGAGAAAATACTTTTTATCATTTAATAAGTAATTTTGAGGCGAAAACATTCTTCTCTAGTATTTCCACTCAAAGCCAATATTCTTAATGATTATTAAATTAAATTATTTGAAGATATAGTAATCGATTTGGTTTTTCAGTCCTTTAGGATAAAAAATTAATTCTACTCAATATTTACCCATTTTTCAGATTAAGGCCTTATTACGTTTGGAAATTAATTCTGAATTTTTGCCGAAAGTATGACATCGAATCAATTAATGAATAATCTGATCAAATGATAAATAATGTGAAATGTGCTCAGAGTCCTAATTCCCAAGTTTTTAAGGGGAAAAATACTCAATTTTATAGCTCTTCTTAGCGATTGATAACAGTTTTTGTTTCATTAAAATAATTACAAAATATTTGACTTAATATCACATTTGAATGAAATATAAACTATTTCTTTATCTCTGATATGAATCAGTAAAACATTTTTGAAAATTATGATTTTTTCCATATCCTCTTTGAAATGACTGAGTATTTCATCTCTTTTTCGATGATTAATGAGTAAAGACTTTACTCTACTCTTAAAGACTTCTCAGAAAACAAAATAAATGATTTCATAACGATTGCAATGCATTTCAGATTACAAACAGAATTGAATTTGAATATTAATCTTTTGAGTCATTCTGTTCTCAAATCACTGGTTTGTCTCCAGTCTTAAAATGCATTCATTCATAGAATCGGAAATACTTTTCACTCCTTTTGTTTAGATTTTCGTTTAAAATGCGTACAAAAATAGACTCATTTTATATAAACTCCAACTAAACTGAAAGCCGTAAACCTCACGAAAACTGTAATTTCAAGTTTCATAACAAATCTCTTTCTCTATCACTTGAAATACTCTAAACTTTTGGCTCTGGATTTCAAGACTCGATGCCAGGGATGGCTAAACCATACGCTTTCTTAAGAGTCAATCCATTCATCTCTAAGTTAGTAGAAAAGAAGTTAAATTTTCTTATCATTTGGAACATCCATTTGCACGACTGATTTGCTCAATAAAGTTGATTATTTTCAACAGCAAAAATATAAACATGGAAAGTTCCATCATCTCTATCAGAACTGGCAGAGAAAAATGAAGTTTCACTAATTTGTTAGCCACCCAGGCCCAGGGCAATAAGTTGACTGCCACTTTTTGTTCTAATTTATACCCCTTTGGCGATTCCATAGTGAAAAGTCTGGAAAAGTATTTAAGCGAATAAATAATACACTGTTTTATATTTGAAGTGAAGAAATAGTTTTCAAACAATAACTGCGATAATACTCTTTGAAGTTCTCAAACATTGAAAGGATGTTTTTATTTTGCATTTGCTTTCACTTAATTGACATTTGAGTTGAGATTTTTCTTTACATTTATAATGATTTATATTATTTGAGATAATAGTTGCGAACAAAAATAAAAATCTATTCAATCTATTCGTATTTGAAAATTGCTATCCATTGCCATCCCTTACTATCCCTTCCTATTCATTGCCATCAGCTCTACTGTTGATGTCATTGATCTCAATCGAGAAGAAGATTTGTATAATAGATGAGTAGAGCGCAGAATAAACAGCCAGTCCTCCTATTATAAGCCCTGAAAACAAACCCAAAAAATTATATGAAAGTTAGTCTTCTCTACTGTAAGAGTGACTGATCTTTAGGTCTAATAAACCATTGAATCACTTCTTGTGTTTAGAAAATAATTTTATACCAAAAGTAAAGAAAAACTATATTTTAAATAAGGAATAACTTTTTTGATATCCACACAACTTGTTCTGCCTGTCCCTCAAGAAATGAACTGTTGTTCAATAATAACACTTGTCGCTCATATGCACTGTTGGCTGTGGCGAGTCCTGAAGGATAATAATTTATTGGAAAGGCCTACAGATATTACAGACACTGACTCTATGTATGAATAAGTGCCTCAAAAATCAGTCGTTATTGACCTCATCCTCTCAATGAATGGTTTGTTGGCTCCCCCTCTCCTCCTGTATAACTGCACACACACCCAACACATCCGCCGCCGAGAAAATCAAGACTTGCACTGACTCACGCACTACTACTCACACTCTCTCTCTACGACAGTCTGTTCTCCCTTTCTCTCTGTGATCTCCCTTCAGATGCCTTCACTCTCTGGCTATGCTCTCTCTCCCCATCCCTTTCTGATTCGCTATTTTCTCATACAATACCTAAAACTAGACACGAAATGAAACTTTTTGCTGTTTTGTTCGGAATTGAGCGCCAGAATACCAGTGCAGGAGTAAAGCCCTGTACCATAAGGCTTACTATTATATGCCCTGAGCTCTACTAACAATCGCTAAAATATAATATTGGAAATGAAAAGTAAAGTTTGAGGAACGCATGAGAACAGAAATAGGCGCTAAACTGAAATCTGATGTCAGTGTCGTCGAGTCCTGTCCCGACCGTCGTCTAGTGGTGCGCACAAACCAGAGCTCAAGCACTCAAAGGGAAAGCAATCGTTTTAATCAGTCGAGTAATAAGCTTTAATCAATATTTATCGAGCATTTAATTAAACACTTTGTATATCACAGGTAATGAACTTTTCCTGTGCTGTTCGTACACCTGTGCGAACACAATATCCCATTATAGGGTGGAATTTGAATTGCATTGAATTTTATCGAATAGTTTGTTGTAATTTGAATATCAAGTGTTTAACAAACTTTGTTTTCGCAGCAAATTATGAAAATACAAAAAAAGTAATTTAATATTATATGAAAATTTGTTATCAATTCAATGCACTGATTGTATGCTGTTTGATGTGGAAGGGAACGGTTGGCACAGAATATATTTTATTGATTGGCCTTTCTTATCATTCAAACAGCTTATCTCTTCTAATTTTGAGCTCAAAATAAATGCTCAGATTTTCATCGCTATATATTTGTCGAGTGTTTTGATTTGACTTTATTTACGAATAGATATAAAAAAACACAAAATATAATCATTTTGTCTGAAAAGGAAAGTCTGAAAACAATTTATAAACAGAATTACAATTAATTTCAAGAATTTGTGAATAAATTTATTCCAAAACTTTTTTGATTTTCTAATCAAAACTACTTTTTATTATTATTTTTGACTCTAGTCTTGAAAACTAGTTATTGAGGGCTAGTATTGGCTCAACACTAGTCCTCACGGCTTCCGTTCAATGTATTCACTCAGTAATGGTGTGTATGTCTAGTATTGGGTTCTGCTGTTGGGCTGAACCCTCAGCTCTCGCTCTCAGAGCTCTCCCTCTGAGAAATGCTTAGACTCTTACAGAACTTCTGTTGGTATTGGGCACTGACTGTCTGTCGTGTAGTTATGCTGTGCTCTCACATAACAAAACACTCTACAAGTGGTGCCATTTAATAGCGTTATTGGCTTTTTCTCATCGCTAGTAATCATGTAATTAATTGTTATTTACATTGTTTTTCAATTTAATCAAAATATTAATAAATGTATTATTTAGTGAACAAACAAACAACTGATCCCAAGAGTCATGTCTTAAGTATTGGCTAAAAACCCATTTATTTTGTGAATGTTTTCAAAGGGATTACAAATGATTTTGTTTTGGATGTGAACTATGTTTTTGTCGCAATTGAATCGATTGAACAAAAGTGACAGAAAGTGATAATTGTCTTTTCCCATCAACTCTTCATAGGATGTGCTGCACTTGATTTATGCCATTTAACTCATTGACCGCTCAGTTTGTATACAATTGAAAGTCTGAAAAGTGATGGCATTTATTAATATCGCCGAATGGACGGCAGTCAACACAACCGATTGGTTAAAGGGTCAGTCATATCAATATTATCCTCTTATTTAAACCAATTGTTTAGACCTTAAATCAATGCTTTCATAAATTAGTTGAAATTCATATTCAAAGCCCTATTTAGAGTAAGTTGAAGGTATGAATAATGTACATGCTAAATTGTCGTATCTTTCTATTTATCATGCGAATTTAAATGCGATTATTCTAATCCGTGTGAATTGGGCGCAAAACACGTTCCCAATATATAAACCAGCAATAAATTTGTATTTATATAAAAGTATTAATTTTGAAAACATGTTTGAAAAGTAATTTTCAAATCAAAGTATGTTTTGTTGAACTCATTTATCATTTATTCAAATCAAATGACTTTCAAAACGCTATTCACTGATCAGAATGTCATTTGTTTTTGCAATTAAATAATAATCACTTAATTTAGTCCTAAAATTGATTGTCTTTCGCTTTGATTGATATTAAATGCCTTCTATTTGTGGCTATCATTAGGTTTGGACGACTGTATCCTTCCTTACGTCCAGTTCTTTCTGAATAATAACATCAATGGATGTCGTCTTTTGCTGCTATCGTGCGATGATTTAAATAATTTGAATGTATGTAAAGTCGGACACCAGGAGCTGATCCTCGAAGGCGTTGATCTCTTAAAACATTTACACTACAACTTCGGCTCAGAAACACTCCAATCGTTGGCTTTACGTCTGGGCTGTAGAGCCAGAAGTCTTTATAATCAACTCAAACAAAATCATTTAGTCATAAATAACAACAATATTGAAGACAACAACAGCGTTGACCACAACCACAACTCTGATGAAAGAGTGTCCACACAAACACTGTCTGCGGTGACAGACATTTTGGCCGCAGTCAAGGCTTTCATTTCGTGGATCGACAGGTAATGAGACAATCGATCATTAAATTGAAGTTTTAATCATTCATTTGATTCAATCGTAACATAATTTCTATCATTAAAAGCAATGATTCAGAAGAGAAAAGTTTATCTGATTTTCAGACAATTATTTCATTATTTTCGATATCGATTAGGATTTGATTGATTTCATTGAATTGTCTCTAATTATTGATTTCAAACTTTTCTTTTGTTTAATTCCTCTTTTATTTGTTTTTCTCAATTGTTATTGAATTTAATTTCTTGGTTTTCTCGAGAACTGAATACTTGACACAAATTTCAATAAATTTCAGTTCATATCTCATATCTTGGGTTCGTTTTCACAGTATTTGAGTTGAAATTTTCAAAACATTTCTCTCAAAAACCTATTAATTAAAGCCTTTTATGGAAATGTCTTTAAATATGACACAAAAAAATAATATCATTCATACTATGAATCATAAGAAATGTTTTTTCACTTCAATTACAAATTTGATTACTATTATCATTAGAAAAGTCTAATGACTTTCGCTTTGAAATAATTAGGAAAACAGTTTTGTTTAGTTTCCTAAGAGTTATGACTCAACTCAAAGAAAAGTCTTCATTAGATTAATGAATAATTTTGAGGAAAATATATTCTTTTGACAATAAATTAGACAAATTCAAGAAATGGGAACACATTCTGAAGTCAATCACATAATTGAATAGAATTATGATTAGAAGAGACGATAATTTTGTTTATTTTTGTCTCTTATCTCAAACATCACATCCTTTATAAGTATTTTTAATAATGAATTGATTTTTCGATTATTCATTGAATTGAGTTAAAAGCGACCGAAAGTTTGTCTTATTTTCCATTCATTAGTTATTTTTAAGACTTTTGTGTTTGTAATCAATTAAGAGCTGAGTTTAGGAAACAAAAAGAGAATAAACAATAATAATAACAATAGAGTAATACAATCGACAAAATTCACACAAACACTAACTTCCGTTCCTTTATTTTTTCCTCTAATGCCTGGAAGGTATCCGTTCGAAGGTCAGGACCAATATATTCCGGTGCGAAAGACAATACTGAAGCTCAGCATAGAGTTGGCATCGACTGCACAGAGAGACCAATTCGTTGAGAAACCGAATGAAATAATCGAAAACAGTTGCATCACTTTATCAGAACTGTGCGACCGAATAGTACAGGAGCTTAATGACAGTCTGGCCATACAACCGGCTGTTCTCGACATTGTAACTGTGAAGAAGAAGCCCGAAGAAGAGCTTGGAATGCATATTCATTCCTCTTATTCTGGTATTCATATTGTCGGTGGAATCAAATTCCAGTCCCCTTCGCATCGGTGCGGACGTATTGAAGAGGGCGATGAGATTGTTCAGGTCAGCTACCAGACTGTGGTGGGCTGGCAGCTCAAGAAACTGGTCAACTCTATGAAAGAACACCCCACAGAGATTGTGCTCACCATCAAGAAAAGGCCCCGACATAGCAATCTCATCGGTCAGGTCATTGTTCTCAAGCCATATAAAATTCCTAACCGAAAGGCTGGCCGTCAAAACGGCAGTCGTGTGAAGAACGCGGCCACGACTACTGTCGGCTCTGATGGCGACGACGACGCCTTTCTGCCCAACGATAACAAAAGTGGTTCTAAACCTGTCTACCAATTATATCCGCGAAAACCCAAACTTCCTGTGCGTCGGAGGGCAACAATCAGTGGGTCGTCCCCTACTGTAGGACAGCCGCCCATTAGAATCGAGGACTTAGTGGAGAATATGAAGAAAAAGGAGAACTTCAACCGAAGTATATCTCATGAATCGCCGACTAATCATCTGATCCCTAATCGAAACCGAGGTCTTTCAGTGCCAGCGGAGGCGCCTATCAATTCTGTGCCATTAAATGTCAATCAAAACAACAATAATGTGAATAATAATAAAATGAATGTAAATAATAATAATATAATTAATTCCATTAATAATACAAATAATGTTATAAATAGTAATTCAAATAATTGTAATAATAGTGCCTTAAATACCGGTAATAAGCCGTTGGTTTCTTACTCACCGGCTCTCCCCTACGCCAAAGTACACCCCTTTCCCAATGAGGATCCGATAAAGAGAAGGTGTGAAAATGAGACCACTCCTAAAAAGATAATGCCTTCGAAACAAAACGATTATTCAAAAGACAATAAAATTGAAACAAACTATGAGTCTGGACTCAAACCACACGAAGAAGTGCTCAGAATTTTGGAAAACAAACGCTTCGGCGGAGCGTTGCCTCCGACACAAGTGGGTGTCGTTAATCCGAGTCCCGTAACTGTTATGAGTTATCAACTTATTAGTGAAATTCAGCCGAAAAGTGCCTCAAATAGTGACAAACAAACAAAAGGAGAGAAAATCAGCCGTTTATTGAAATCTCCGCTTTTGATGAGACGAAAGCCCAAAGAGTCTCAAACTGTTGACAATAATGACAGGTGTAGTGAAGGACAGTCCTCTCCCAATACACCAGTATTGCGTTCGGGCTCAAAGTTGAGGCGCTGTAAGCAAATGTTTTCATTAGTTTTCCATAATATTTATGTTTAACTCAATTCTTATCTCATTATATAAATAATTGTTTTAATGTTTTGATAGAAATCCTGATTTTGTTTTCTTTCCTCAACTCTTAGCGACGCGAAGGGTTTCCTGTAAGGATTTGGGGGAAGGCGACTGTCAAGGGTGGCTCTATCAACGCAAGGAACAGCACCGCTTCCTTGGCCATAGTTCCAGGTGGACAAAGAGATGGGTTGTCCTTAAAAACAATTACCTCTACTGCTATAAAGATCAGAACGAAGAGAAGGCCGAGTGTTTGATTCATTTGCCGGGTTTCACTGTAGCGCCGGCTCTGGAGTGCAAATCGAAGAAACACTCTTTCAAACTGTTTAATCCGAGCACTGCCTTCCACTTTGCGAGTGATTCGCAGTCAGATATGAGCGCCTGGATGTCCAAAATGGGTTTGGCTGCCATCTCATACATGACTCACAACGACTTACTGCCCGAAGCCTTCTGTTACAGTGAGACAGACGATAGTGAAGAGGGGGTCAGTCCTTCTTCTAATAGGCATCCCAACAGATTTCTCAACTCTAAAACCAGTCCTATTGGTGGCTATAGAGAGCAGTCACCGGCAGCGCTGTCCACCTCTTCTTCTGATACAAACAATAGCATTAAAGAGGAACTATACGGTCGGAGTCGAATCGCATCTTCATCTTCAACCTCGACATCAAATTCTTCGACATTTCATGACATTCGACCAAAACTTAAGTCTCCAACAAAAGTCTCACAAAATTCATGTCAAACCCAAAGCACAGGCAGACCATCTCCTATACCCAAATCACCACTCATTCAGCACAGAATGGGTTATTTGAGGTCTTCGAGTAGTCTTGAGGCCAATGATGTGATTGCGGCCCGAAATCGACGCCAACTTCTGAGTGATTCGAGTAATACCCGTTACGCGAAGATAGTGTTCCCGCACTCCCAGAACCTGAAGGGCTCGTTCTCACCACAAATACCGCCGCGAAGAATGAGAGTTCTCTACAATCAAACGGATTCCGGTTCTCTCGACAGACAACGACTCAATTTTCTCAAAGACATCACTTCGGGAACTGTAGGCAAAATGGCCGACTCTTATAACAGTCTTCAAGAAAACATCGAAACCCCATTAGAGGTGATTCCGCGTCAAATACAAGCGCCCCGTCCTCTGCCTCGCAAATCGATTAACAGAAGAGAGAATGTTTTGCCCGGTTTTGTCGCTAAAATGACTGACAGTTACGACCAACTAAACAAACCCTCAGATCCGATAATACCCCCGATTCCTGACACTCCTCCCAGTCGTCCTGCAGTTCCCAAACCTACCGATAAGTTTAACGGAATGCCTAAGACTGAGACCAGAGCTGAACAAAACAATGACGACATTTATGAATATGTGTTTCGGCCGACAATGGCTATGATTAAGACCGGAATCGTTAACCCACTCTACGAAAGAGTGCCGAACAGCACATGGAATGGTGACAGTCGACTCAATTCGACGGGAAAGAGTCGTATGCCGTTACCCAACGAAATGAGACAACAATCCGCTCAACAGAATGTAAGCCAAGAATCGAAATCAACGAATGAAAAGCAGTCACCGAATGAGTTGAGTATTTTGGACCGGGAGTACAACCGGTTGTACGGCACTAAAAAGCCTAACGAAAGACTTTCCCCAAAAATTATTACACCTTTTGTACCAAAGTCTGCCTCCAGTGCTGAGATCGAAAATATTTACACATCAAAGCCCCGCACAACCAGCTCCTCATCAATCGGTCACTTCGATGACTCGTCACCACAATTGACCCCTTTTGGACGGGAAAGACCTCACACCCCATCCAGTAGTGACAACTCGATGTCCTCAAGCAGTGGAATCAGTTCTTATTACTCCACTTATTTAGAAATACCAGCGGAACAGATGCATAGAATAAAGAACGGTAGGCGTCAGACCAGCACTTCTTCGTATCATTCGACAAAGTCATCGCCGCCTCCCTCTGCGAACTGCCATCAAAACAGAGCCAAAGTATTTGATTTCAGCGATAAATCAATTGGACAGCAAAAGAGTCCACTAAACGACTCGTCCGTTTGTGATGACAACGAAAACACTTCGAAATCAAATAAATCGCCGCAAAAGTCGTCGTCTTTTCGTTTGTTTAGTTCACCAAAACTGCTGAAGAAGTTATCGACTCCTAAGTATCACAAAGAAAGACATCTCGAGAAGAAAGACGTTAACAACAAACTGATGCCATTTGAAGACAACACAAAACAGACGACAACTGCCACCAAAACTAGTCGTCTATTCCTGGGGTCACCCAAACTGACCCGAGCCCTGTTCGGGGGCAGCGGTTTCTCAAAGAAAAGTCCTCCACAAACGCAACCCTCAGCGCCAACACCTCAACGGAGAGTCAGTCAAGAGAACAGTCATTCAGGAGATAATTGTCGTAAATTTAAGGACACGATTGACAACAAACCCATTGCTATGAATCGGAGCTCTTCTGACTCATCGGTTCAGTCGAATAGCACTGGAGTTCAACATAAGTCTCATCACATAATTGAGAAAAAGCTGACAAAACCAGAGCTAACCATTGAATTACCGCTTATGACTGAGTCGAGCACAGACTCATCTGAAATGCCATTAACTCCAGAGACACCACGAAAGCCAACGATGGGAATAGCGATGATCGGCAAAAAGAGGCGGCCCTCAAATGTCAGCAGCGATAGGACTGACATTGAGTCGGCTCTAAACCAATATTACAGTCAAATGGGTTCCAGTGTTTCGTCGCGCAGTCCCTACACTACTGAAGACACAGACGACGAGTGGGCGTCAATTGTCCGCACTATCGAAGTCGCCGGACGTACACTCGATTCGGACAGAATCACAGATAACGAACAGCACAACATTTCTAACCCTTCGGAGTTCAAGCAAATAGACGACGAAAAGTTGTGTCAATTAGTTCTTAGTCTTAGGTCTGTGCAAAGAAGGCTTAAGGTATGGATTCATTGAATTCCTATCGAATATAAACTAATTGATTCTTTTGTTGATCTGATGTATAGCCAGAACAGCACAAAGAATTCCGAGCCATCGAAGAACTTCTCAACCAATCAATTAGTGTCGAAGTGTTTGAAGTCTGGATTCGCAAATATCCTCATCTCTTACCACAAGAGTATTATTAGATAAAAATGTCATTTAATTATTCAAACTTTTGTATAATAATTGGTTAAAAATTAAAACAATTTTCAGTACTTTATATCATATATAATATAACCGATCAAATCGGGAATCACTATCAGGTGTTGTCTGAATCGGTGTTTTGATGGAAATTTTGTGAACCGACCAGCAGTTGGTTGAACTCGTGAGAGGGTGAGAGGCACTGTCATCGCTACTGATGTCCGAAAAGGGAGATATTGTGGGTTGAATGCGACCGTCGAGCAAATCGATAGCAGTGTTTCTTGAATTACATTTCGGACAGCGGTGTTGACAACACTATTAAATTAATTAAAAGTTTATTTAATGAAGAATTGAAGTAAAATCAAATCAATTTCAAAGAGTGCATATTTAATACAATAATTTTGCTCGGATATCAATCTTGCATC
>JAQFXL010000902.1:0-15440 GCA_034693445.1 Edwardzetes edwardsi | reverse complement strand
CAATTGAACTGAAAGTGAAAGAATGAAATTCGTTAGAATTTTAGCTTATTTTACGGCTAAATCGCATGACTGTTGTTCGCACGAGTAATTTGCAACTAATTCTGAGTCAAATTCAATTTATATCGCTTTCATTGTAACGACAAAACATTGAATTCAAAAATCTTGTTCACAGAAATTAATTTAAATGTAATTATATTCTTATTTTTGTGTCAAATCTCAATCAATAGATTAGACATAAAAACATAAAAACTTATCAACGAATCAGTAATTCATTCGAAGAGGTTTACATATTTCTGATGGATTATAGTCTCATATTATGCACAGAATAAAACCATATTTTTAAAATTCATTCATTAATATAGTCTATAATTTTTGATTCCTAAGTAATACTTAAATGAAATTAACAACAAAATTGAAATAAGTTTTTCTAATGAAATGTATGAAAAGAATATCAGAGATAACAACAGTTTGAAAAATTTGAAGAAAAAAAAATCTATTTTTAAATATTGGAAAATAAGAACTTGACTTCTCTTGAGTTAAAAAATAAGTTTAGTTTCTCTTCTATTGTAAAATAGATTTAGTGTTAAATAGTTTCGATTCATTCAATGAAAAAAACAGTTTAAAGCACTTCTATTATATCGGTTCCAAATTGAAGTCCCATTTCCTTAATTGTATTATATTTTTAAAATAAGAACTGCAAAAACTGTTCGCTAATAATCATTATTATTATTATTTTACGTTTCATTGCACTCCTCTCTCATGTCTATTAACATTAAAATGAATTTTATTTTTAGGAAAACCAAAATATAGGAACGACATATCACGACAAGTCAAATATGGCAGCGATTTTAGTCGACCATCAGTCAGATGGAAGTATTCAATTGGTATGTCATCATATCTGTCCAATACTTTTGCATTTCCTAATTGAGATCTAGATAAGCATCGCATAAGTTGCATCTAGCTCAATATTTTAACAGCTTTAAAGTTGTCAGAATTTTTATCGATTATGAAAAATGAGTTTTTATATATTGATGTGAATTGAGTTAAAAATGTGTTTTTATGCGGTATTTTGATAGCACGGAACCATTGGAAATGATTTAGTGATAAGACCGGTCCCACAAACAGTCAGCTTAGATAACACAGAATATCTTAATTATAATGTCGATGATGGCGACGATGAGATGTTTTTGGATGAGGACGAAGCCATTGAATCCAAAAAAAGAATCAAAACTCTTAAATCAAATGTGAATAATACGGAAACACTTGTCTCACAACTGCCGGTCAGCTCTAATTCCCGACTTGTCGACAGTGAGACCAACAAAAAGAATGCAACGAATAGTCGTATAACTCATGTCATATACAAACGCAATATGTTTGACGACAAGGAAAGTCATTCCGATTACTGTAAGCTCTTATCCATAAAACTGTAAACAAAATTAGTGACCAATTCTTCTCTAATCCAAAGTGGAATTGGACTCAAATTTACCGAAAATGGCTCTAAACCTGACATCTGATTCAATTTCGGGAGAGCATCGCTCAAGTCGTACCAAACGTCAGGCGCCGCAAACTGTTTGGCCAGAAGTGCTTTTAGTCGTCGATTATGACTCCTATGTATTACACGGCGGCACAAGTCGTGACGTCAAACGATATTTCATTAGTTTCTGGAACGGTGTTGACCTCCGATATAAATTATTGGCACATCCCCAGATAAGAGTCAGTCTCGCAGGAATGATAGTGGCCAAGGTAAGCCGATGATTATCTAGAACAATTATTCTAAAACAATGAAAACTTTTAGGACAGGGACGCAACACCTTATTTAGAACGAAATAGACTGCGAGCGCCAAATGCAGATGCAGTGGACGCAGCCGGTGCTCTCACTGATATGGGAAAGTACTTGTATAGAGAAGATCGTTTGCCTACCTATGACTTGGCAGTTGTCATAACCAAATTGGATATGTGTCGGCGCAGGTATGAAGGCGGCCGATGCAATAGAGGAACTGCTGGTTTTGCTTATGTCGGTGGCGCCTGTGTTGTCAACAAAAGACTTGAAAAAGTCAATAGCGTTGCAATCATTGAAGACAGCGGAGGGTTCAGTGGGATTATTGTGGCCGCCCATGAAGTCGGACACCTGTATGGCTTCCTTCATATATTTTATTGTTGAATATTAATTGAGTTCCTTTTTTGTCTTATTTAGTTTGGGATGTGTGCATGATGGCTCACCCCCTCCCAGTTATTTAGGAGGTCCCGGTGCAACTCGCTGTCCATGGGAAGACGGCTTCATTATGAGTGATCTCAGGCATACTGAAAGGGGGTTCAGATGGTCTTCTTGTAGTGTTGAACAGTTTAAACACTTTCTTAAGTATGTCTTTGAATTTGTCATCAATTTTATGCCTCAAAATTAAAATTTTATCATTGATTTGGTTTTCTCAGTGGAGAGACTGCCACCTGTCTGTACAACTTTCCGCATGAGAACCAATTGTTACCTCGGGTATTGCCCGGAACTATGCTTTCATTGGATGAACAGTGCAAAAGAGACAGGGGAACCAACGCTTGTTTCGTGAGTTTAATCATAATTGTCATTAAATTAATTACTTTAATAATTATCTCTTGTGTTTGTCCTAACAGAAAGACGCCAGGGTCTGCGCTCAACTGTTCTGCTTCGACAGTGCCTCAGGTTATTGTGTTTCCTATAGACCGGCAGCCGAGGGCTCGCAGTGCGGCGACGGACAGGTATTACCGACTATTTGATATAATTAATCGAAATGAGACTAAATCTGTATAATAGGTGTGTCGTAATGGGAAGTGCACGGCTGAAATTGAAAACATTATCCCTGATTATACTCACGTCACGCAAACTGTTAGTCGAATCGCAGCTCCCGATCGTCTCCTGTCTCGCTCTGATGGGGTGGCTTGGCCCGCTCGAAGAAATGCCCGGGTTCGACATCGCCAAGGATTAGCCCGCCATGTAGTCAGTCCATACTTACGATTGGCGGTGCCCACAGATGAGTCACCACAAGTGGTGGCGCCCGCCAACCAAACCAACACCAGTGAAACAACAGAAAGCACGAGCACTAAGTGTCGTAATAACGTGGAGAGAATGGCCGGTTCGCTGACTTGCACTCAATTCTTGGAGAGATTTGGCGACAAATACTGTAAACACGATTACATTAAACGCAACTGTTGTGCATCTCATGCCTTAATGTGTAACAAATCTGAAGAATAGCTTTTTATCGTTAATTAAGTGGACCTCAAATCATATATTCTGTGATAAACTTTTAATAATTGGATTTATTTTAATTGCTTTACGTTTTCGTCTCTCAAATCAATTGGTTATTATATTCCACACAAAATCAGTGAAGACTTTTGTGAACACATTTGATGCCATTTTTTAATTATTTTAATTGTTTTTAATTTTAAATTAGTTTAATATAACTATTGATTAGTTATATTATATAACAATTATTTATAGCATTCTTTCCATACATTTTGTTCTTCTCCTGTCTTCCACTCAAAAAGATTTATTCTGAAAATTTATCCCAAAATTCCGGTGTTTTCGTCCGAACCGTAAATTTGTTTATTGATTTGAACCCATCAACAAAAAAGAAAGAAAAAATTACCCGGAATTTCATTCCACATATTCTTTTAATTGTTATGGTATATCAACTAATCATCCGCTGAGGAAATGAATGGATTTTATTTGTAACAGAAGAATATCTTCTCATAAGAAGACAGTTATCGTATTTTTACCAACAAATCAACGATAAAATTATTGCCATTTTTTAATTCAACAAAATCTATATATTCCTTGAGATTCAGTGATTTTATTTAATACTTAATAGAAAATGTTTTTAAAGTTTTTTTCTCCAATAACTTGTCATTAGAACTGAAAATTAATTTAAATGATCAAGATCAACCTGTTTGAACAGCAAGTTATTGAATTTATTAATCATTATTATTTGTCTGTAAAATAGAATTATATAATTTTCATCATTATTTTCATCAGTGATTTATAATTATTTTTAATGTAACGTAACGTAAATTAATTATTTTTCATTAGTTTTTGAGGTCAAACACCAGAAAAATGTCGATTCGTTTTTAAATACAATAATTATTTTCTCTTAATTTCTTTAAAATCTTTGTTTCTCTCAATTTTCTCATAATTTTCTATTCAATCAAATTCATAGCGATTTTATTTAAATGCATAAAAACTTATTTGTCGAGCATTAAAGGCATTAATACTTTTCTTATTTCTTTCTTTCAATTTTCTTTTCTTTTGATTCTTTCAATGTTTTAAAAGTAATTTCAAACAAAATCATTGAATTGTTTGTTTCAAATCTCGTCATAAGTTGTATGCATTTGTCAAATATTTTCAATCATTAATAAAATAGCAAACGATTAGACTTTTATTTCAATGTTTTATTCATTTCAAAGACTTGATTAACGAAATCAAAAGTTATCGCCAAACAAACCACAGAAGACTCTTAACATCAGAGATTTGAGTACTGGAAGACACAAACCGAGACATTCTTCTCATTCAGTGATGACAAGAGCGTTGAAATAAAGTCTTTTAGGCTATTATGGCTCTAAGAATCGGTATTCATTTGAATCATGTCCTGAGGACTACTTAACCGAAGTTTGTTAGTTCCTATAAATGACTATTTAAGGCCTTTCACACTATATTACTATTAAATCACTTTTTAGGGTCTGAGCTGTAAATTAGTGTTATTTTAAGGTATTTTCTGCGTTTTTGATCGAAATATTTAGCAAACGTTATGTAGTTTTTGAATTCAATTATTATTATTGAAAACAAATGGCAAAATGTGTCATATAATGTATGTTTAAAAGGAAAAGGGTCAGAAATATTCACTAAGAATTCAAATTTATAAAGATTGCGTCATCATATTTCAGGAATTATCAGCTATGTGCATGTTGAAATTAACATAATTCAACCTAAAGGTAATTATTTTTGGATATATCCCATTTAAATACAATAGAAATTTCTTATTTTAGTTCTCTTACCCCTCCTGAGACCCCCAAAAGTTAGAAAACAAATAAAAATATGAGACAATTTGACTGCTTTTTAGGGACTTTTATAGAGACTTTTCACCAAGAATAAATGACTATTCAATGCTCTGATGACTAATTTGTAGAAAATCAGAAATTTTCTTAAATCTGCTTTGAGCTCAAAAATGAATATCTTATAAATTCATTTATTCTGTGTCTCATCTGAAAGGTTTACCACTGTTTAGTTATAAAGTATCAAGGTAAGTGTTTACAATCAAAACTACACTTTATATTTTGTAGAAATTGAGAGTATTGTCAGACATTCTTCTCATTCAGTGACCTATCGGCAGACATCAGTTGAGACATAGCCGGTCCTCATTTGAAAGTTAATTTAAATAATATTTTGAATAAATATCAAGATTTCTATTTTTGACTAAAAAGTGGATTTTCTGGAAAAGTGATTGAATTGTCATTATTTTTGGGATATTTTATGAATTGAGTCTAAAAGTGTTTTAAAAAGGAAATTGGAGCGAATCCTTATTTTGCAGAAGAGATGACAAAAGCCAGTGAAATATAGTGTAGTATAAAGCAGTATAGATGGCGCTCTATTCTTCAACGCCGAAAGACAAACGGATCAAAATACACTCGATTGCCATTATAATCAAGACGATTGGTTTTAAGAATCTGTTGATTATAAAAGACATTATATTGAAAACATATTCAAATGAAAAATTAATTATTTAAATGACATTTGATTTAGATTTTACATCAAATACTGCTATTTATTGGAAATAATCAGTTATTTTCGACTGTTTAAGAGATTTGAGTGAATTTTAAGTTAGTTTTCTCTGAATTTTGTTTTACATTTTTAAGAAATTTATTGTTGATTATAACGGAGTAGTTTTACTTCAGTTCTCTATTAGAGAGGTCTAAACATAGCGGTGATTATATAGGATTGTTGGTTAAAGAGGAAACAAATGTTGATTATAAACGACCATTATTAACACTTATGTCTATTGAAGTGTATTTAGAATCTAGAAGTTGTTGATTATAAAGGAAAATTGATTGTATAGGACGTTGATTATAATTGCATTCGAGTGTACCGAGATTTTAAAAGAGCTAACTGAAAAGAAGTTTCAGACTTCTAATAACAACAGGGTCGCCCAAGTCTTGAAGAGGGTCTTGAATCAGGGGATTTTTGAAATTTTACAAATAGTTGGAGGCGCCAATCTTCCTGATTTTCGCACCAAAAGGGTGTTGAAGAAAAAATAATTGTCTCAAACTCGGGTTAGATCGGCGATGAAAATGGCCGTCACGCCGTGGTGACAAAACTTGAGGCCTAGAGTTTCTCAGCGTTTTAGACCCACTTTTTTCAGGCCTGAAGTTATATTTACGTTATAATTAATTAACAATTAGTTTAAATCCGGTTTAAGCCGAAAGTCTGAAATTTACGGTAAAAATGGTCGATAAATCACCAAAATTGCAGGGTGGGGATTGATGGCAATTTTCGTTTCCAGAGTAGGAAGTAAGCCCCCCCCCCCCCCCAATTGACATCACTGGAGTATACACCAAAGGAATTGAATATACCGTCGATATTAAATATACAGATTATTTTAGTCTTCACCGGAATGTCAGTCAATTCCTTGAACTTAATCCGATTTTATTCAATATTAAAAGTCTATTCAAATGAAATCAATTTTTTTATCGCAGAGACATTACATAAAATATACTAAAGAAAAGTAGATTGTCTTTCCAAGATTATAAAATAACATAAGTACATTAGCAGACATACAGGGATCAGCCGAAATCATCTCTGACTCGAAAAATTTCTGTCTCCTGGGGGGAACAACAGGGTTTCCGGGCTGATCCCCCTTTCGCATCCCTGCTTTATACAAACAGTCATTGAATGTAATCTTGAAGTTTAAGCGTTTGTTTAGAAGTTCTCATAAAATAACAATTTTGACAAAACCTTTGCAATCATTTCGGCAAAAATCGATTGAATTTTATCAGAAAATCTTTTACTCGAATACCGAACCCTTTGATGTGAATCGGATTAAAACAAATCCCACAAAATCTCTGATTTGATATCAAACTCATTAAAATCAAATTATATCACAAATTAGTTGTTATATAAATTGAATGTCAAATCACTTACTTCTCAGAAGTTTTTCATTAACTTTCGTTTTAAAAACAATAAAAATGAAGAGTTTTCTAGTTTTAATCTTAGTATCTTTATGGCTGTCCACTAATGCCGGTCCGATCGACAACGAATTTGTTCCTCTGTCCTCTTCACCGATCAAATGGGATGAATCAGAAATCACTGGATATCATTTTCATACTTATTATTTCCAAGATGATTGTGAAAGCAAGCAACATGCTCTTGTATTCCGGTAATTATCCTCGACCGGTAAAAATGTTCCTCGACCAATGTTCCTTATCATTGTTTGCAGGCGCAAAATTCACGAAGAAATTAAAAAAGGAGTTTTAAAAGGCTGTCGTCTAAACCATTTCAATATCAGACCTATCGGTCCTCATCCGATCGGCAGTTGGGAAACCTGTTGTAATTCGACTGCACTCTCACGAGGAATGTCGTGGTTTATGCAGAACAGAGGTAATCATTCTGTTCTATTGCATCCATTGACCAGATATGAAGTAGTGGACCACACCGCCAGAGCTATGTTTTTAGGACCTTCACTCTTTCTAAATTTGAAAGTATTGTCTGACGACCTAGGTGAGCCCGACAAATGTCTGCCTATTCCTAATGTGGAGGCAGAAAATTATTACGATTTATAAGTAAATAAAATTTTGATAAAATTTAATTGAATGCAAACTATTTGTAATCAATGTTTTAATTCTAAGCCTTCAAAGAAACCGCAATTCTATTAGTTTTGACACTAATTTCCAATTCAATAAAATTATCTATCAGATTATTACCTTGCATTATTGGCATTAACTCAATTTTCAAGCTAATTCTGGCATTACTATTGAAAAAAATTTGAGTCCACAATTTGACCCCTGATTGAACCGTGATTTTAGCATGGTTACTAAATTGAATTATTCGAATAATTATATCGATTCCAACTCTCATGAAAGCTAATATGAGTTTAACTAGAGTGTAATGATCTTGGTCATCTCTTCTTATAAGCGTATTGCATATTCAGTAGATTTTGTATTTTTCCAATTATTGTGTGATATGTTGTATAACATTAACAATAAGTTTGTTTTCTTATTGAAAGACATTTTTGAGTTCAATATTGAGTGAAGACATTAGAGAACAGAATATGGACTCAAATATAATATAATAGTTCTTTCATTCTTTAGTCATATTCTGAGTGTCTTTCAAACGAATACTTCAATGGTTTGGTTCTGAAGTAAAGTGATCTCAATATTCTTAGTTATGGATCAATTGCACAGTCATTGCGTTTTGTCTGTGATTCGCAAAATATAATACTTAAAAGAGAGTGAGTATTGAAATAACATATCAGTAGAAATAACATCAACAACAACTCAATTAGTGTCTGCACCGGTATTGTTAGCGCTTAATCAGGCCGACTGCCTCTCCACTTGAGATGATGTACTCGACTGCCTATAGCCCAGAGCCATTCCTTTTTGATTCCTATATTCTGTTCACTAAATTATGAACTAAACTTAACCAACAAACTGCTCCTCATTTCAGTCGTATTTCATTCATTCATTTGAAGAATATGCGATTCATTGAAACGCGTGTATCACTTGAGAGCACAGACAGTCTGTAGTCATACCAACAACACGTGTGTCACCAACTCATCCGATTGTTTTCCTCTTTTCGTTTATTTTACATTCATTTTTGCCAATTAACTAATAATTAGCTTTTAGTGAATAAAAGATGCCCTCAAATGACATTCAATTAATTAAATAACGAGAGAGAGAGAGAGAGAGAGAGAGAGAGAGAGAGAGAGAGAGAGAGAGAGAGAGAGATCCTAGAAACTTATGAGTTTTGACAATAACCAAATGCTCAATCAAAGTGATAAAACATTAAGTATTAATAAGTAATATTATATTTTTTCAATTGAGTAATGTAAAAATACTTACCTTTCTCTTGATATGATACTCAAAAAAATAGTTGAATGTTTATTGGAATAAATTTCTGATCGTTTATATCGATTCTGTAATCAAAATGAGTATATTTTGTTAAAAATGGGAACGGAATGAAAGGGATGTATTTAACAGCAAATGGTGTGGAAAAGCACCTGAGAATCCGTGGACCTCACTAACCAAAGCTGTCATTTCTGTAGCAATAGATCCCTTAAGCCTTAAGAAAATCCTTGAATAACAAATTTTTGGATTATTTTAAATATTAAAAGCATTTGAATTGAGGAGAAAATGGGATTCAATACACAAACTATTGTCAGACACTTAGACATCAATTATTGAGATCTCACTTTAAAAACATGAAACGAACAAAAATAATCCAATAATTCATTGCAAAAAAATCTTTCAAATGAAAGGAAAACTTCAAAACCCTTTTTACAAATGAATATTTCACTCACGCTTTAAAGCACTGAATTTCTAATAGAAAATTAGCAAGCTCAAATTATACATAATTCCAATAACCTGACAAATGAAAGTAAAATGAGTAAACTATAAATAATATTCTGGTTAAGGAATTTACCGATTTATCGAAACTCTCTTCTGTTTTGATTCTGAAAACATAACAAAAAGAGAAAATTGAAGACTTAATCGATCGCATGAGTTGT
The DNA here is from genome assembly GCA_034693445.1 of Edwardzetes edwardsi. NCBI lineage: Eukaryota > Metazoa > Arthropoda > Arachnida > Sarcoptiformes > Ceratozetidae > Edwardzetes > Edwardzetes edwardsi. The sequence continues at coordinate 5,700 of JAQFXL010000902.1, read as the reverse complement.
TTGGTTTGGTTTTCCATACATAGGACCGACCACTTGATGTATCAATAGTTTGGAGATTATGTCCACACAAACCGTGTACTCATCGATAGGCCGTTAACCGGATATTAAAACACAGCTTCTGTCCTGTGCCTCCTCTGCCCAGTGTTTGCATTGGACTCATATTTCTTAGACTGTAATCACAGTCTGATATCGAAACTGAGTCAGTGTTGAGCTCAGAATAAAAACACTTTCAATCAATAGTTGTGAAAAACTTGATGTAACTAATCGAACATACAGTCACACAACGAGGAAAGCCTGCCGTTCACTGTCCGCTTCACTCCTCGACAGTTCATTTCACCAAATTGTTTGTCAGTATTTGCATTAACTTTCAATTCCTTATTTGTCTTTCCCTTCGCACTGTTTTGGTCAGTCGAGCAGTGCCTACAAATGCCTACCCATTCCCTCCTTCGTTGTTTCCGTTAAATGCATTGATCGATAAACCCATACCTTTCTTCAGATCGATATATTAGATATTTGATGACTGCATTCAAAGCTGTCTATCAGTGGCTTCGCTGCCAATCCATTCTCACCTTTGGATTCTTCAGATTTTTAGAACCTATACTGAAAAGCAAATAAGGACTGACACACATCACACACACAGTCACTCACATAAAGCACAACATATCCTAACCATCACTACTCTCTGTGTGGCCTCAAATATATTCCTCTGCTTTTAGTCAACGATTTCATAGACTAGTATTTTAATGTTGACTTTTTCGATAGCCTGTGTGCCCCCACTTATTGTTTTAGCTGCCAGTGCTCTCCACCTGTACCTTTTTGCCATTTTCATTATGTCAATATTGGATCCAAATGAAGATGTGGTGCCGATTGTATGCAACGGCCACCCATATTGACATAACTCCTATACTCAATGCATTCACATTTGTTACTCATTTTTGGACTATTTTTCTAAAAATATAATTGAATTTCGATTTTAATTTGATTCAAGTTTTTCATCAAAAAATGAGTTCACTTTTGTTAATACAGAGAAAAGATGTAAACTTAAGAGCACTCGAGTTCTCAACCAAAATAAGAAAATATTATTTTTCGTCTCTTATCAGCAATTTTTTCAATTTGGTTCTGAATATGTGTCTGAATCGTGACTTATTTGATTGAAAAAAACCTCTTTTATTACTCTTTTCCTCATTTATTAACATTAAAGTTGAGGCAAATGTTTATTTTTCTCTTCTTTTCAAAGAGTTCTCAACGGTTTTGGGAAAAATTAAATCCAACGCCAGAGCTGTTAATCAGTTGATGTAAAATCTGTCCGCTATATACAGGTTGACAGTTCTCTCTCTCTCTCTCTCTCTCTCTCTCTCTCTCTCTCTCTCTCTCTCTCTCTCTCTCTCTGGCGTCAAGTCTTCGGATGAGAGCTAGAGATCCAACAGATGTATGATTTTCTATAATTTTGATCATAAGTGGTCACAATTCTCCTCAAGTGGATCACCAAATGGGACAAATACGGGACGAATGTGTGCACATCTCAAGTGGGTCCTAATCGGAGCAAAGGCACAGCACCAACACATAGAGCACAGACAGAGGCTGTAGAGGAAAATGTTTGGAGTGTTGTATATTATAATAGCTGGGTTACTTCATATGCTTTCGCGATCTACTTATTGCTTATTCTCTTCCAATTGAGATCTCATTTTTTGCCAAGAACACAATAACTACTCGAATGTTTTGAACCGTTCCTTCCCTTCAATTGCTTGTGTTATGTGACACAAAACTCACTTAAAATCGGATGAGAAGTACAGCACTTCTATGAAAATATGCGTTTCGTTGAATTGGTTCTAGCATTTAATTTTAACGTTTGTATAATTCTCCTCACAATTCATTTCGCAAGAATCACATACACGTCCACCACTTGAGACCACAATTCATATTCACATTTCTGTCCCGATTCAGACCAGTCGACGATTGATTCAATATATTCCTGCTGTCAGAAGCGGACAATTGTCGGTCAATCCGATCAAAATCGCATTTCTTAAATCGATTGTCGACTCATTCAAAACACGAGAATATAATATAATTTTAGCGATTATTCTGTGCCTTAAATTCAGACAATGAGTTTAAATTTGCTTCTGTAGGCTATTGCCAGTAGCTATTGATTTCTATTTAATCAAATTTCATTGCAGAGGACACTTATAGTTGTGCTAGTTATGGCTTATGCATCACTACCAAAATGCCAATTAATAATAAAATTGAACAAGGAAGAACTACTCGACTCATTCTTAATATGTATTCTTATTTGAATTTTTCTCAATTTTAAGAAAGTCAAATAAAATGAATACTTGAAATGCCTAACAAATGAATAGTATGTGGAGTATATACCTGCAAAACCCACATTTTTCTTTAAGAATTGCATTTTTCTTTAGAAATTAAAGAATTTCATCGCTTAGTACTCGAGTTCTTCACTCTTTTATGAACTGAGATAATGGACTCAATGACTTCGTATCAGTTGTGAAAACTGAAATGTTGTCAGTTATGGTCACTACTTATTCCCTCAATGGTTATGAAAAGATATGAATGCAATCAATGACTATCCATAACAAACCTGCAAAAGCACTCATAAACTGCTTCATCGTTCCATTCAATGACATTATTCCATAAGACTTCGATTCAATCCTTTTTTGAGTGAATGTAGAGAATATCAACACTTTTCACATATGACTATTGATATTAGACATCACACCTGCACATGAAATTCTTGGCATTCAAAGAATGCATTTCCAGAATACACTCCACAATATCTATGCAACTCATAAATGTATTGCACCTTTGCATCTAATAATACTACTGTTCACCACAACTCTCTCTCTCTCTCTCTCTCTCTCTCTCTCTCTCTCTCTCTCTCTCTCTCTTTCTTCCTCTCCCATGTTTGTAATGGTTTTGGTTTTAGTTCAACCGACCCTATAGTTTGGTTGGTATTATAGCTCACGTCAACACATCTTTGTAGTGAACGTTAGCGTTGAATCTCTTTGACAGTCTATGTATTTCTATTTAGCGTTTTTCTATTATATGGTCACTCTCTGCACACTCACTGTTGACACTGCACTTCAATATTTGGTTGCATTGCCAGAGCGGACACTATCGTTCACTGCAGTGGATGTTCTGCAGAGATCTGGATCTGACGACTCAAAGAAAAACATTAGCCGTGTATTCAGTGATCGAAAACTCGTCGTTCGTATCGACAAACTTGTGCTCATTGTATGACTGATTCACTTTCGATCGGCTCTTATTTGCTTCCAATAGAGTTTGTGATTGTCATCAACACTGCAATCATAATCAAACACAATAGCCTTCTGTGTATCGCATCATATCTTCGTTTTTTCAACTCAAGTCTCCCTCATATGAGTGGTCGGACACAGAATAAAATATAATATTTTTCTAAAGAATGAAAGTTATTCTCTTCAAAGAAAATATTAATATTAGTTATAAATAATAGAAATAATATAATTGCAAGATTAAAATGAGCACAAAAAATGATGGGTTTAATCATTGAATGTGAAAACATTGAAATTGATATGAATTGAGAACTAAAAAGAAGAGTGTTTTTGATAGAAAGACTACTAAATGCTATATTGGTTTCAGTCAATAGGGAAGGCCATCAGAAAGTGACAAATTCATTAGATTGCATTGATGACATCAACAGTAGTGGACTGTCAGAGCTATCTCACAGCACCAGCTCTCAGCATATCTTGATTGTAAGGTTGGCCTCTCGCTGTTCGCCACAACCGCTACGACTAATAGCTTTGTAAATATATCCTCGTATTTGACACCAAACTCTCTATCAGTCCATTTATATGACTCAATGGTTTTCTATTTAGGTTTTGAATGAATTGGTTTAGAATAGCCATAACACACATCACACGTGCACTCAAAGCTCAGGCACATCACTGTGCGGTCGAATGAAATGCTTTTCAATAAAACTCATGTTAGACTCAGTCCTCAAACAGATATATTGTAAAAAGACTGAAAAAAGTGAGAAATAAGTAATGGTTTTCCACTCACTTTTCACTCTCACTCAATGTTTGCCACCCCTCCCAGTTTTGACCACCACATCGACCAATGTTTTCATTCAAGTGTAACAAATTAAGTGTTGAGTTATTTGAAGAGTGAAAGTAAAAATTTATTGAATAATTTCTCTTTTGTTGTCTCTTATATTCACTAATAGGAAGTAATAGGAGTTACAAAATGTGCTCGAATATTAAAAAACCAAAAAAATATTCTTATATTCCGTTCTTATTGTTAAATGTTAGCGGAGAGCACTGGTAGTCACTCCGCTTCTCTTCCCAGCTCATAAATTTCATGTTTAAATTTAGTACAAAAGCTGACAAATATATTGGTTTAGAATAGAGTCGTCCGTATATTTGCTGCTCCATTGCGTTCTGTCAAATAAAGACATTCAGGAATTGTCTGTTCCCACACCTCAACCCAAAACATAATGATGTTAAATAAAATGCATAACTATTATGTATTGGACCGCAATATAACTATGAGCTATGAATTGACAATTTTTTTCTACAATTTTTTATATCGGACTCAATTGAAATCAAATGAAGCGTTTTTATGCACTTATAGTGTGTTTAACATTATTTGTCAAAAATATGCATTTATTTATGCATTAATACATCGATTCATTCCTAATATACGACAAAACCATTGCTTTCACTTTAAGTAAATCATTCGATCGACAAATTATTTGATATCCATATAAACATATTTGTGGAGAGAGAGAGAGAGAGAGAGAGAGAGAGAGAGAGAGAGAGAGAGAGAGAGAGAGAGAGAGAGAGAGCTCTTTGATTCTAATAGTTTCAAGCTCACTTTTTTATGCTGGCTTCAAACCGCGTTCGTTTACAAAAGATTATGTTTTCACTGATGTGACGCTTGATTTGTTCGCTTTCTTCAAATAATTTTTTAAATTTTTTTTTGGTCTCTCAAGTCTTTTGTCGAATACGAATAACGTTATTAATGAGGAAGTTTGCGATTTTACACATCATTTAGTGATTCTCTCATTCTTTTATGTCTTGTTTTTCTCATCGGATGGTAATAACGATCACAAATTTGTTGGACTATTCTTTGCGTTCATTCGATTACAATAATAAACTTATAATAAACTGAAGCAAACATTTCAATGAAATATTCATTCGATTGTTTGGTTAACAGAATATTTGGTTCTATCGAATCTCACATTATTTCACAATTTTTTGTATAAACGAAATTATTATCATCTAGGTTAGCTTTTTTACCTGCATAATTCAGTAATGAAATATTGTACTCAAAACAATTTGAAATTTTATTCTCTAATTATTTGATGAGTTAATGTTGAAAAATATTCTGAACACTCATCCATATAAGTGCTAATAATAATAATACAGTGTATGTATAATATTAATAATAGACCTTATATTAAAAGGTGAGGTCTTCTTCAAACACACATTTCTTTTTATGAATTTTTTTGTTCATCAAATGTTTTGATAGGAAAAACATTTTCCTTATGCCTAAGAATCTCAATGTAAACAAAGCGTTACTTAAAGTAAATAATTTTCAGTTTATTTAAGCTTTTAATCATTTCTTATCACTTATTACTCAATAAAACTAATAACAACTTTCTCTCAGTTTTACGATTACACGAAAATTATTCAATAAATACTAAATTTA